>OZ026612.1:77568721-77786221 GCA_964020975.1 Hermodice carunculata | reverse complement strand
AATTAGGTGAAATCAAGCAAATGATTTTATATGTGTGTAAATCTTTGGGAAAACAATTCTATATAATTTCAGCAAATCACACGGGGAGATGAGTGAGGCAAAGTCTCTCTCTCTCTCTCTCTCTCTCTCTGTCTCTGTCTCTGTCTCTCTCTCTCTCTCTCTCTCTCTCTCTCTCTCTCTCTCTCTCTCTCTCTCTCTCTCTCTCTCTCTCTCTCTCTCTCTCTCTCTCTCTCTCTCTCTCTCTCTCTCTCTCCCATAGTTGCAGTATATCTGTTTTTCCCAAACAATGAGCTGATATCTAGACACGACCAGTCTGTCACACAGACTAGAAAAAATGGTTTCCTGGTTTGAGACTAGCATAAGTTCATTCGCTGGTTTGCTTATACGACATTAGATATAGAGTGTACCAAATGGACATTAGGTTCCTTAGTTTGTAGAAAGTGTCTTCGTGGAGTATTTAAATTTTTGCTGCACAAAATAGTACATATCATCGCAATCATATTTAAATTGCATTTAATGGAAGTACCGTTTAGACAGGCTAGATGAGATGGATTCGATTCACATGTACATTTATTGGCACGTATATCGACACATTTCAAACAAGTACTAGACGATGCATATTTTGAATGGCCCTTTTCGCTTTTCGAGTGGCACAATTTTTCGTTTGGGCATATAAATTCATACAAGGTACACGCATGGCAACTATAATAACATAGCTAACCCGTAATGTCATCAAAGTCGTAATCCAATCTCCTGCATTTGCAGCTCTGCCAAACACAACCAAAGGCAAAATACCCTTTTTGCATGGACCATATGATCAGACCTCGATATTTTAAAAATGCCTTGCACTATACCCGTACGAATATCAACAAAACTTAAAGACAAATGGTAAACTGGCTGTAACAAAGAAAAGTCGCTTCGAAATCCAAATTCGGCAATTCACATTGTTTTATATGTACATTAAGGGTGTAGTAGCAGGAGTGATATGCATTGAACTCTCTTAATCACATCCAAGTCAGCTGAAGAATGCTAAAGATTGTTTTCACAACTCAGATACATTACAGTGCATTTACAATTGATTTAAAAACAAGTACACGGATATTTTATTTTACCCAATCAGTTGAGAGTGTGGAAATGGCATATGCATCTCCTGCCAACAAGATTACGTAAATGTGAACACCGTCTTAAATGCAGAAGGAAGGGAGACTGAGAACAATAGGTCAAAATAATTATTTCATAAAGAAAATAAAACAACGTTAGATTCAAACAAAAATACAAAAAGTTTCTACATCGGACGATTAAAGTCCAATAGGAATACACGCCTATGCATATAAACTTTCAATTAAATTATTCGCAACATGAATAAGAGCTCTTTGGGGACAAGTTCTGTCACCAAGATTATGTCCAGACGTCCATTTATAAGGGTCTCCTGAGTAACATCAATACGTATTGCTTCTCATCGTCTACCCAGTAGGCCACGCAAGTTGCGAACAGTCCAAATTAATTGAAACAAAGCAATTTGAGTAAATACCAAATGGTGAAGGGCGGGGGGGGGGGGATTATGCTTATAGTGTATAATAATGCAAGACTGAAGTCATGGGGATTGTTTAGCGTGCCAAATAAGAATGTTCACAGATATCAAGAACTGAGACTTGTCGCCACCAAAAGCACGGTGCATATTCTCTTCCTGCTAAAAGCGCTGTTTGAGGAAATCTGTGTACATATTCCAGAGTTTGGTTAAACAGCATGGGATCATAAAAGCACTTGGTGTCAACGACACCGGTTTGGTTCATAGGAAACAGAAACTTTGAAGTTGAATGCGAAAAAGAGCGTGACAGTTCGTCCATTAACCTGTGACCCGTAATGATAGAGTGTGTTCTTTATAACATCTCCAATGCACAGCTTGTCCACAAGTTGTCAGTATAATGTACAATGCAGACTGTAAATATGGCATGCACTAGATTCTAAAGCCTGATCTATATTTCCAAAGAATTTCATAAGTTCATATAAATAAAGCAATATTTGTGCATTGCATCAATGGCCATGTCAAATGTCTTAGTTCAACAACACGTGCATTTCACAGAGTACTGTTGGCAGCACCATGAATTCATCTACACATGCCCGAGGGACTCTGCAAACATATGCACCGTCAATTTTCATGCTTCAGTAATTTTATAGAATGTATACTGGCAATGATCATCTTTTACTGTTCTCAAAATTCATTTATTCACCTATTTTACAATTTTAGATAAAATCATGTTTTTACAAACGGATTCTTTGTTATTTGGATTGTTTGTACACTGGGAATTCTGTGGCTCGATCATGATAATTAATAGCAGATACATATCTATCAATTTGGATTATCAAGTATTTTTAAAAGTTATATATATATATATATATATATATATATATATATATATATATATATATATATATATATATATATCCAACAGAAGGTACTACGTTTACAGCTCGAAGTTGATTTTCAATTGGTTTTCCGAATTATAAATATATATAATTACATGATACACTGCAGGATCAGGTACATAAATTATCGGACACACAATATATACATATAATTAGAATAAAACACATTTCGACAGGGCTATGAAATATAAGGCGATAATCCGTGACACATCATAAACTGAATTAAAAAAAAACAAAAACAAAACAAAAACAAAAACAAAAACAAAAACAAAAAACAAAAAAACAAACACCAAACAAAACAAAACAAAAAAAAAAAAAAAAAACCAAAACAAAACAAATCAAAACAAAACAAAAAACCCACACCCGTCATATTACAAATTTCACGACTCAGATTATCCGTACATATTAAGCAAATAATTTTCGCCCAATTTTCAATGTGCACTAAGAATAGGACATGTTTCCCATGTGTCAATGATTGAGAGTATTTAGTATCATCATTAAAACTTAACGGTATTTAACTCGAAATGCAAAATACCAATAACATCAGCTAACACTTAAATGCGACCACAATACTTATATATATATATATATATATATATATATATATATAACTACCACAAATCATAAGGTAAAGCACACCTCTTGTGACTGATAGACTTTCTTAATGGTCAATGTACTATTTGTGAACGTATTTTCTACATTCGATCACATATGATCATCAAATGATCGTATCTCCATAAAATTGAGATACTATGTACTTTGTGCATACTACTTTTTCTTCACAATGTATGACTTCCGTTCGCAAATATGAACTTGGTTATGGACCTGATATTTCATGTCATAACCTTGAACCTTTAATTGCTGACAACTGGCATGTAATGGTCTTAATGCAGAGGTTTAATAAAGTTCGTATTGATATTCCAAAGATAATGATTGTAAAATAACTGATCAATAGGTCGGTATATTTAAGCTCACATGAGACCTTTGGGATTTAAGGCTGTCAGACAATTCTCATCTCAAAGATTATCTATCTATCTATCTATCTATCTATCTATCTATCTATCTATCTATCTATCTATCCATCTATCTATCTATCTGTCTATTTATCTATCAATCTATGTATTTATCTATCTATCTATCTATAATATTTATCTATCTGTCTGTCTGTCTGTTTGTCTGTCTGTCTTTCTATCTATCTATCTATCTATCTATTCATTCAATCATTTATTTATTTATTTATTTATTTATTCATATATCCATCTAAATATCTATGTATCTATGTATCTATTTTTTAATTTATTCACTTACCTATCTGTGTATCCATATTATCTTACGATTTTGCAACGACGAGAAAAGGTTCATGACACTGTTACTTTGTCCAAATTAACATCAATAAGCCAATTTTGTATTGTCTTACCAATATTTTGTCGCAACATCTTCACACAGACTCCATTTGATGTTTGCACCCCAAACTTCCTTAAACACGAAATATATTTAAGAGCCTATCAAACCAAATAGCACAATATCAATGTTGTTTTTTTAAAGTGTCTTAAGCAGCTCCCATAACAGGTTTCCTGAATGTACATTGAGCTTTTTTCCCTACACTAGTAATCGCATTAGTCTTTGTAAAATGTGCGCAAAATACACACTCTGTTTGCCATGAATACTACTAGAGCAAAAATGTCCGTATGTCTTCGATTTCAAATTTCAAGCAAGGTTCAAGTCTGTGCATAAATATACGAAAGTTACAAGTAGTACCTTTTTAAATACTGAATTTTATTGACATTTTCAACAAGTTAAGAACCTCCGCTTACAAATTCTCTGATGTGCTGCAAATTTTGGTCCCTTTTCATAAATTGTATGGTTCTGTATGTGCATGAATGATGCAACTGTTCAAGCCAATTGACTGAAATAGGCCTACAATTTCAAACAAAACTTTTTGCATTCTGTCATGTGAAAACTAGATAAGGTTTTTTCCCCCTATGGACCTTTACACTCGTTTTGGTCTCTTTTGGGTAAATACGAACTATAAATTTATATGTTTCAGCTATACATACCAAGGAACATTGCCTTTGGTCGGAATTGACTAGGATTTGTTTCGTTAGGACTACGGTTTGGATATGGTAATGACACTGTCTAATTTGTTTGCTATGTGCTCAAAATATACTGCAACCAGAGTGCTTAAAAACTTTGTGTCAAATGTTTAAATGGTTGCAGCAAAGTGAGGACATGTCAAGCAAGTCAATCGTAGCTCAACTTGAAGTATTTAAGCGACCGTCGAGGCATGTTCTTTTCGGGCTACTGTGCGGATAACTTGATACAGCCTCTAAACGCGTCACCCTTGTCTGGCCTATGTGTTACTGTGGTGCATTTTGTTTCCGGAATAATGCTCTAACTGATGGAATAGGATGGCTGGTCAAGAATGCTAAATGTGACACATGTTTTTACAAAATAGCCACATGGAATCGCTTAAAGGAATGATAAATCTCTTATAACATAATAATGTATGACATAAATGTACATTCAATTAAAGCAAATGCACAGGACTAACAAGAATTACCCTGGATGGGTTCCTTGTCGCCTGCTAAACAGATCAATTTCCGTGCTTTCTCCACTCCACAAGTGAAGCAGAAATAATACGGATCTTTGCTTGCTTGGGAGACATGGTTGTTTCTCCATGTACGTGTAGTAAATACATTGATCATACTTAGGGACTTTCTTGCAACTAAGAGCCCACTGTCCTGATCAACTTTATTACATATTTTGAGATTCAAGTGAAACCCGATGAACAACACCCGATCTTCAACCACACACAGCAAAGACAGAATGGACATTCCAAACATCACACAATAAATGATAGCACCTCGCAAGAATAATACTGCTAAAATTGTGGCGAAGGAGCTATCGTTGTTTGAAGGGTTAGCGTCATAAGGTATTAAAACCATCAACTATTCGCCCTCAAGATTAAACGTAGAAAAGGTGGCCTATTAACCTAAATGCACCCTGCCCATTACTCTACCGATTGGACTTGAATTTATTTCTTCAGTATCATCATCAACTTTAAGTCCAGTAATCCAAATAAATCGATTTTTACTTTAGTGAATCTAATCAATTTGGAACACTGAAAGCCACACTATGTTTGTATCAAAAGTATCAGGTTCATCTGTAGTCAGCATTTAACGAAAAAGGGATAAGCGTATGTCTGTGTATTGCATTTAAAGGTATTGAAGTAAAAGTCAACAATGTGTCTCACCGAGAATCTTTTAGATATTACCCGTTACCCCGCGAAATCAGCATCTTTGCACATGTATATTTGATTCGAACCCTCCTTACGAATAGATGATAATAAAATTTGACTGTACCTTGATAAAATTGTGCCTTAATCTTCTACATTTCTTGCAGCTTTGTATACAATGCTACTGTCACTAACAGGGTGTTCTTTGATTTGCTGCCTTTTCTGATTTCTTAATTTTCAGCGTTTTTCTCAAAGTAACAACAATAAATTTGCTGCCAGAATTACATTTGCTAGGGATTTTATCTTTAATAAATCAAGTACCTCTGTAAGCAACAGACTTAAGTGTTTTCTTGTCACTTAAGGAGCCTACAATGAGATTCGAAGTAATTATCCTGTCAGTCATAAAATCTCAATTATGAGCCCTGTTTTCCAATCTCTACCATTGTGGCATCAATACTGGTAGTCATCAATGTGGCATACATGTTTTTATATGTATTAGTAATTTGAAACGCTGATGTGCTTTCTGACTTGTGGAATGTAATATCAAGTAGGCATAAATTCAATGTATGATATTTACACATATCCCTCTACCTGGAAATCTCTCTCAGTTTTAATCACCATTGTCATAATGAAAATGTTGATACAAGCACATGCGTAACGGCTGCTACAGATTTCTGTATTTTCCCTGCGCTGAAATGATTTTAATGAAAATATTATCTAATTCATACGAACTTATGAATAAAAGGGTATTTTTTGTATATTAGCTGCCATAAAAGATTGTTGGACGAAAAAACAGATCAATATACATCCCTCCATGCAGCGCAACTGTTTCTGTCTGGTGCGCGTGCATACCAATTTACATTCCGTGTGGTACCAATTCCTTTGTTTTGACTGCATTTGATATATATATATATATATCCGCTTGCGTAAACTGTGCTGCTGTAGCTTGACCGTGTGATTTTCATACCCAGCAGACGTCTAAAAATATGACTTTTTGGACTTAAACCACTTAAAATATATTGCAATTGCTGTACCCAGAGTCTATGGTTGTATACACCAGCACCGTCCCCAGCATACAGGCTCTGTGGTTGCGGGAACACGTTTGTCTTAAATTTCAGGGTCAGTAGTTTCATTAGTAGTAGTACTGCTCTGTGCGAGAACTTCAATCCTCCACGATAAAATATGCCCAGTAAATACACCTGCCCAATTGCATACTACAAAGGTCCGTTTTGGCTCTCTCATTGGTGAAAAACGCAAATAAATGCATATTAATAGATAGATAGATAGATAGATAGATAGATAGATAGATTGACAGACAGACAGACAGACAGACAGACAGACAGACAGACAGACAGACAGACAGACAGACAGACAGATAGATAGATAGATAGATAGATAGATAGATAGATAGATAGATAGATAGATAGATAGATAGATAGATAGAACGGCAACGTCCCACACATCTTATTGTATTTGTGTCTTTTTGTCCAAAACCACTTCCTAGTAGTCATTACCCTATTCTGCAGTCCGAACTCTTTACTCTCCATAAGCTAACCTGTCCCTGTCTAACTCATATACGTAGAAGTACTATTGTCCATATTGCACACGTTCCTATGTATGTATGTATGTATGTATGTATGTATATATATATATATATATATATATATATATATATATAATATATATATATAAGGTATTTTTCAACGATCCCCCTTACATATGCTTACATATGCCCTATGATGTTGCTGGACACCTAATATTTCGAGCCAAGAAACAAGTTCGCACGCACCGGTACCAAGACGCAATACCGGTTCCAATTTTTCACGTTATCTAAATACAGAGAGTGAATAAGTGAATACGATATTGAGTGGTGTCATGTACATGGCCTCTGTAGCACTCTTAGTCATGTTGCACGATGGCTAGATGCCATAATAACACCATAATAGGTTTTCAACTGCGGCCTGTCCTCGTGATGGCTCATAACAATTGCTTGTCAAGGAGACGATCAATAATACAGGTGAGTTCATTTGAAATTTGCGCGGATGCTTGGGATCTCTGTTTGCCGATGCAAAGCTGTGTACTGGAACCATCTCAATCAAATCACATGCTCCAACTGAGACCTTTGCAATGGCTTTGACAATGATGGCACGTTCCTCTACATGGAGAGGTAAAACAAGCTAGCATTACACGGAAGAAGCTCACTGGCTGAGTGGCCATTTCCACACCACCCGTCACACCTGGTCACAAAAGGATAATGGACAATTTACTTGAACAAGCAAGGGGAAAGAACCAATTCTACGTTTATAACCAGTTATAGAAGTAATAAACGGACCGCTATCCAATAATGCCAGTAATGCAACCATTTAATAAAAAATCTAACACCCCATTGAATGTAATAAAAGCGATCTAAGGACTAAACAATCAAAGTTTATCTTATTTTATTTATTCATATATATTTTTTATTTGCTTCTTTATTTTTGCGAGAGGGTTAATATAAACCTAGCCTGTTCCCTAATCGCGTTTCGACATTGAATATATTCAAACCAAACATGTTATTCCTTTTCCCACAATGGCATACTACCAGTGGGGCTTTACAAAAGCAAACACATAAAGCCGCGTATTTATATTTCTGTACTCATATTCATACTATCTTGTCGGGCACAGACTCAGGCGATATATATATATATATATATATATATATATATATATATATATATATATATATATATATATATATATATATATATATATATATATATATATAATATATATATATATATATATATATAATATATATACATACATATATATATATATATATATATATATATATATATATATATATACATATATATATTATATATATATTTTGCCTGGATACACACATATATAAAAGATTACTGCAGGTTATAAGGAAACTTAATCAACGGCAGGTCTCCCAAGCTAGGGTTAAATGCCATGCGCTCAGCTCGCGCCAAGGAAAGCTGTTTACCTGACGCATGCTATTTATATATCATATTCAAAATGTTCTCCTCAAAGGACAGATTTTGCCAAAAGCATTAATCATATGATGACATTTTACATCTGGGCGCTTTGGGCGATTTGAATGGCAAGGGGTTGAAGTCTGCTAACTGATTAAGATGTTCCCATTTCGGACACGTTCTTGTTTTGCTCCATGGAATATAAAGCTCCTGGTGTCTGATTACTGATCAAACATCTGTATATCTCTGCTGTGGTATACCACAGTTAACCATAGTTCTGCTGGGATCAGAACTGTAGGCTGTAGCTGTTGTTACTGATTCCACACAAGCCTCCAACTTTTGCGTATACTTTCCTTTATTCAAATATGTGGATTTTATCTTCAAATTCAATATGAAGAGATTCTATTCAAGTATCAGCATATATAATCTTAAGGTACCTTTTTCCATCAATGGTAAATCATATTTCAATTGTGCTTGTGACAGATAACGCATAACTTCTCAGACATTGCAAATCATTGGCTAATGTAACATGTTTGCCATAAAAGTATGGGAAAGATTTTGAGACTCACCTCTCGGACGTCAAATGTTCAAATGAAATCTATCTTTGAAGTAAAAGCAACTGCTGCAACTGATACAAATGTGGATCCCAAACTTAACGTTCTATCGGGCGCACAGTGGCCCAATTTATTGCATATTTAATACAGGTAAGGCCTGATAATACGATCTTGCATCTGAAGTATAACGCCCTCTGAGTGAAATACCAGATCACTGCTCTTTCTAGTGGTACAGGCCGTCCCCCGCCATTTGATATCGTGAATGTTATCACACACTTTGATATAAACTTAATACAAAAGATGTTGAGTCCATAATCTTTGTGGCACTTAATTGCTTGCACTGACAAACGCAAAAAAGAGCCGAAAAAACACGGACGATAACATTGTAGAGTCAAATGAAATATGAGGGTCATCAGCAGATGGCGGACTGCACACAGAAGACGTACACATGAACAATTTCACGTCAGGTTGGTTTGTCCGCACTTAAATTGATGAATAAAAATGGAAAAACTGGAAAATCTAAATACAATTTGAGCGCTTCAGTTCAACAAAATATGCAATACATGAATAATAAAATGACCCGCCATGAAGATCGTTTTTATCGCTCGAGAATATAACTCATTCGCTTTCCTAAGTCGTTGTATCGGATCTCCTCTCATGACAAAGAGGACTTACATGGCGGGATTCATAATAATCCCTCTATATATGGAGTAGAAAGGTGAATTGAATTGTGTTTTATTGCTCGGCAAAATGTTATACAACAATGTGCCCAAGAGACTGTAGAATGTGAATATATTTCAGGACTGTATTACCTTTGTTATATTCACTGACGTCATTTTATACATGTGTGTGTGTGTGTGTGTGTGTGTGTAAAATGCTTTACAGCAGGTCAAGCCAGTTGACTGATCTCTTAAATGCAAGGGACAGAACTAAAGTGAATTATGTGCCTGTAACCTTTTCTCATATGCACTGAAATTAACGGATACCATTGCTGAAATTTCGTTCCTATAATAAGTACAAACAAGAGTGGGAAAGGCTACATTTCCTGACGCTTATGCATGCGAGGGCGGCACTACATATCGCACAAAGTATATCATATCTTTCTATCGCAGAAATCTGCCCGGGTAATGTGACATGTGACGAACATGTAATGCATACCTACAGTCTCTCTGTGCCTGCTTTTACTGCAGCTTGCAGCTTTCTGTCAGTTTGGTTCCGTGAGGTACAATACCTTTGTATTCACATTCGGCTCTGCCTGTTGTTAACACGAAAACCTACCTCACTCTTCCCTACCATTTATGTCTCAACATCAACCGAAGGTATCCAATGTCATTTGTTGATGGCGTTGGTTATCAACATAGGGAATTTTGTGTGCAGCGAAGACTTCCTGTACTTTATGGTTTCGGGAAGCCCATTGCCGTTCTAGTGTAGCCTTACAGCACTAGTTTCCAGCCCAGCTTGTGACTTGTCTGAGCAATTTCAATGTACAAAGTATCTTTCAAACGCATGTCCCCGGCTACATGTCTTTGGTACCCTCCGCTTGTTTTAATGTAGCGCTTTTAAAGTCTATATCACATTTGGCATGTGAAAAAGGCATACCTATATAGCTATTACTTCCATTGAGTTATGCCTACGTATCCAGGTGTCCTTCTTCGCGTTTATCGTAAGCCAAGCAGTAGAAAAACACAGGCAGCTGTGCAGTCCCACATGAAGATATATTGCACAATGCCTTTGTATTTAGCTGGCACCTTTTTATGAAAATGTCCAAATACTGGACTTTGCTTTTGCTGTGAGAACTAACATAGTACTCATGGAGAATGTTTTCATTTTGCAGCTATAATGAAACCCTGCGTTCTTTCGGCACCCATGTTTAACTTGACTGAAAAAGCACTGACTGCATTCTTCTTCTTCTTCTTCTTCTTCTTCTTCTTCTTCTTCTTCTTCTTCTTCTTCTTCTTGTTCTTCTTCTTCTTCTTCTTCTTCTTCTTCTTCTTCTTCTTCTCGTCCCCTTCCTCCTCGCTCTGATTAATTTTCAGTACTTACTTCCCAGCATGCACGCTGTAGGAGGTAAAAAAAAGTGTAACACACGTGCCATTTTAATGCTTAAATACAAAATGTAACCATCAGCACGTACAGAACCTACGTGCCATTTTAATGCTTAAATACAAAATGTAACCATCAGCACGTACAGAACCTACGTGCCATTTTAATGCTTAAATACAAAATGTAACCATAAGCACGTACAGAACCTGGTGTGCGACCTACAATGCAATGTGGAACCTACCACATTTCATTAATTGGGGAAGACTACATGAACTATTTTCTGGTATGCAATGGAAAGGTTGATATGAAATAAATAATTTTTTTGCGAGTAAATCTTGAAATTTCATTTCAGTAAAGAGACTCATTTAACTTCACCGCCATCTTTACGATGATCAGTTACATTATGCTTCGTTTGTCCTGTAGTCGAGACGCTGGTGAGTACCCTTTTTTCTTTCACTGTTGCCCCCCCCCCTTTTTTTTGTGCTTTTACAAAGAATATGCACCTCAAAATATGTTGCCTAAAGGCACACCCTGTGTACATTTCGCGTGTGAATGCGATTAAATAAAGACATACAACTTTTGGCAAATACAACTTTGAAATCAAATATGTGTTTGTTTGAAAGGTTGCAAACTAGTGACAAAGAAACAAAAAACCTAGGCTTGTTAACAACCTTAAATCCTACAATTCCAGTATGACTTTCTTCATATATATTTATCGCTGTACATTTTTTTCCTTTTTTATTGTTTGCTTTTATGTTGTAACACCATTAGTGTATTACCTCATTTCATTTAAAACAGACACTTGTGAAATGGAAAAGTCATATAATAACCAAAGTGCAAGATGACCATATGCGGTGTGTGCTTAACTTAGTGTAAATTTCATCCAAGTGACTCTGTACTGAACTAAATCAGTGTGAAAAATCATGCACTTGTGTATCATACAAAAAAATATAGAAAAAAAACCCGGAAAAAATGCGAGTGCGAGAGTTTATGTGTGCCTTTAAGGATGATGATTGTAGGTTATATACTTGCATGGCCATGGAAAATGTGACAAACGATTTTTTTATACAATATCAGTTTATGTCAAAATATCTTACTCTATAAAGATTTTTTTTCACTCAAAATCTTCTTTATGGGCTAATTTAGGAACATTTGCCGATATATTTATTCTCACAACATAAGTCTTAATCTTAGTGTTTATTTAGGTATAACCCACATGAACGTCATTAGGATTGCACCTAGATGATCCTCGTTAACGTTATTCATAGATGAATTTCTTCAGCATCATAACATAAAAACGTTGTTAGCGTTATCCCCATATAACCTTCTTCCAGGTCCCCATTGTTTGGCATTGACATTCGACAGGTCATCATGGTACATCGGTCCTTATGCTAGGTTTCACACGGTTTAATTTGGAAAGGTACTAGAATTTACACCTCTTGTGACAGAATTATTTCTCTTTCTACCAGAATAAGAGGAAAATGTAAAATGTGGTGAAATTTTGCCACAAAGATTTTAAAGTTCTCTACTAGTGTCTGCAGTTAATGATGAATATTTCTAAGGTTGAGAGGACCGGTTTAAAACCACCAGTTGCCTTTTATGGGTGACTGCCTGTCTCAAGTCAGGAGTGAAATTTGATTCTTCACATTGGTATTAGAAAAGAAATGTTGATGCTTTGGCAAGTCTGGAATCTCTTTGCTGTCATTGTTGGGTTTGGAATTAATGAATATGGACCATGTTTTTCTGTACTATTTGAAAACTACTTCATTGGCTTTGTTGTGCTGTGGGCTTTGTTCTCCGATTCATAGTTATAGTGGAGGTAGAGTGTGTTTGTAATGTTCCAGATTCATGAATATCACAAAAACGATGTAGGCCTACTTTACTTTTTTGCTGTAAACTTATGTGACTGACAAGTCGGGAGAACTAAAAGGTGATAGGCCTAGCAGGTCTCTTTTTATTTTTGGCAGAAGTAATGAAATTTGTGTTTTTGGTAGTTAGGCCTATACATTTTGGAAATGAACTAGTGTCTGCAGTTAATGATGAATATTTCTAAGGTTGAGAGGACCGGTTTAAAACCACCAGTTGCCTTTGATGGGTGACTGCCTGTCTCAAGTCAGGAGTGAAATTTGATTTTTCACATTGATATTAGAAAAGAAATGTTGATGCTTTGGCAAGTCTGGAATCTCTTTGCTGTCATTGTTGGGTTTGGAATTAATGAATATGGACCATGTTTTTCTGTACTATTTGAAAATTACTTCATTGGCTATGTTGTGCTGTGGGCTTTGTTCTCCGACTCATAGTTATAGTGGAGGTAGAGTGTGTTTGTAATGTTCCAGATTCATAAATATCACAAAAACGATGTAGGCCTACTTTACTTTTTTGCTGTAAACTTATGTGACTGACAAGTCGGGAGAACTAAAAGGTGATAGGCCTAGCAGGTCTCTTTTTATTTTTGGCAGAAGTAATGAAATTTGTTTTTTTGGTGGTTAGGCCTATACATTTTGGAAATGAACTAGTGTCTGCAGTTAATGATGAATATTTCTAAGGTTGAGAGGACCGGTTTAAAACCACCAGTTGCCTTTGATGGGTGACTGCCTGTCTCAAGTCAGGAGTGAAATTTGATTCTTCACATTGGTATTAGAAAAGAAATGTTGATGCTTTGGCAAGTCTGGAATCTCTTTGCTGTCATTGTTGGGTTTGGAATTAATGAATATGGACCATGTTTTTTCTGCACTATTTGAAAATTACTTCATTGGCTATGTTGTGCTGTGGGCTTTGTTCTCCGACTCGTAGTTATAGTGGAGGTAGAGTGTGTTTGTAATGTTCCAGATTCATAAATATCACAAAAACGATGTAGGCCTACTTTACTTTTTTGCTGTAAACTTAGGTGACTGACAAGTCGGGAGAACTAAAAGGTGATAGGCCTAGCAGGTCTCTTTTTATTTTTGGCAGAAGTAATGAAATTTGTGTTTTTGGTGGTTAGGCCTATACATTTTGGAAATGAACTAGTGTCTGCAGTTAATGATGAATATTTCTAAGGTTGAGAGGACCGGTTTAAAACCACCAGTTGCCTTTGATGGGTGACTGCCTGTCTCAAGTCAGGAGTGAAATTTGATTCTTCACATTGATATTAGAAAAGAAATGTTGATGCTTTGGCAAGTCTGGAATCTCTTTGCTGTCATTGTTGGGTTTGGAATTAATGAATATGGACCATGTTTTTCTGTACTACTCAATATATCTTAATACACCAATATACACAGACACACGCACAAACACACACATGATACATACATATATATATATATATATATATATATATATATGTATGTATGTATGTATATATATGATGCACTGTAACTTTTAAAAATGTGTTAATATCGTGCCTTTTTATCAAGTTGTACATAATGTGTACGTTGAATCGTGTGGAAAATTATTATTTTATTGCATAGGGTCACTCACATAGCCACTGGGATACCATACACGTGTAGCATCAATTAGTAAATCAATATCAATTATTAGTTAGTCTGGATGTATATATATATATGTACATGCAAAAATGTGTGCAAACGCACAGAGAGAGAGAGAGAGAGAGAGAGAGAGAGAGAGAGAGAGAGAGAGAGAGAGAGAGAGAGAGAGAGAGAGAGAGAGAGACAGACAGACAGACAGACAGACAGAGACACACACTTCGGGAGAGAGAGAGAAAGAGACAGACAGACAGAGACACACACTTAGGGAGAGAGAGAGAGAGAGAGAGAGAGAGACAGACAGACAGACAGACAGACAGACAGACAGAGACACACACTTAGGGAGAGAGACAGAGAAAGAGACAGACAGACAGACGCACACACTTAGGGAGAGAGAGAAAGAGACAGACAGACAGAGACACACAGAGAGAGAGAGAGAGAGAGAGAGAGAGAGAGAGAGAGAGAGAGAGAGAGAGAGAGGATCCGTTTTTTATACAGACGAAATTGCAAGGCAAATATATCCTAGTAGAATGAACTGTTTGTGGGGGCGTTGGTATCACAGACCTTAACTCAAGAGTGTCAAATGCTATAATTTTGTGTCTTCCCTGAGTGAGGTCGCAGTTTATGTCTGTAAGCCTTTTGCCTGAAACTGCATATATCGTTAAACGAATAAACTGACTGAGCTGCTGGAACCGAATTATTCTAAATTTGTTTGGCCCATCACAAAAATAGATTCCCGATATAATATCTTTATAATCATTAATAATATCTGTTACCATCACAACCGGTCGGCACCACAAAATAAATTAATGAATAAAATAAATAAATAAATAAATAAATAAATAAATGAATAAATAAATAAATAAGATTGATTTACAGATAAATAGATGAATAAATAAATAAATAAATAAATAAATAAATAAATAAATAAATAAATAAATAAATAAATAAGATTGCTTTACAGATAAATAGATGAAAAAAAAAATAAATAGATTAATAAATAAATAAATTAATAAATAAATAAATCAAATAAACAGATAGATAGATAGATAGATAGATAGATAGAGAGAGAAAGAAAGAAAGAAAGAAAGAAAGAAAGAAAGAAAGAAAGAAAGAAAGAAAGAAAGAAAAGAATAGATAAATAATTAAAAATAAATAAATAAAACTTCATTACCATTTGGTTTAACGTAAGTCACATTCACACGTGCACATCATTCATTCGACTAATCATGGAATTCGTGAATTTTAGTGAAGGGTTATGCGGCTCGGATGTAATTTGTTTACGCAATGGTATGTCAATAAGCAAACCTCAATGATGCGCCAAATAATATTCGAAGGATAATGCCTGTATATGACTTGTAGAGATGCCCGCTTGTTACATACTTGAAAGCACTTATTTGGACAGAGTAGAGTATATCAAAGGTTGTGACATTTGGTATTCATGTCATTTGTATACTTAATAAGTTAGCTGATATGCATTAAGCATCGTCACAAACTTCCGTGAGTTATGACTTGGGTTTCAAATGTAAGGATAAATACATGTCCCTGACATAATACGTAGACACCTTTAGTCCACATTTCATTGATGAAATTGTGTAGTTTCTGTTTTACTTCAGGTTGCAAAATCGATCATATGTCTGACTCGTCCCTTTAAGGACCATTATAATAACAAAGGCGTGGGGCACTGTTAAAAACACGGTTTCGTTTCAGGTATTTTTATCACTGAAAACCGTGTATAGTATAGGCCACCCTCCAGGCTCCTGTGCCCCGCTTTGAACAAAACGTTTTGGGCACGGTTTTTAAAAACATAAATGCATCTTACTATATCTGCATTTCAGACAAATGTAATTGTCCTGCAATTTGTATTAGTTGTGTAATTGTAAGACAAAATATATGGCAATTTATAATACTGACACAAATTGTAACAGTTAATAAGCGTAAAATAATATATTGCACAATTTGTCATAAATGGTGCATCAACATTTAGTAATCATGCTATGACTCTGCACTTAGTAATGTATGTAACAAAATGTTAAATCATTAAAAATGATAAAGTACAAAATTCGAAGAAAGTATGTTTTTCAGGCGAACAGTCTTATCGTGGCTAGAAATATGGCCCTATATTTAGTACAAAAAGGATGAATCTGGATGGGAATAATTTATACTTTAGTGCAAAAATATGTTCATTACATTGCAAATAGAGACAGCCGCTTTGTGTGAATCTGCCGTCACCATGTCCATGTCTTTGCACATTTGGTCTTACCCACCTACTACAGCAGATCCCCGTTATTTTCATAGGCAAATGATATTCACTTGATCTTACTTACACTTCTTTGTCATTTTATGTTGGATGTCGCGGAATTTAGTAGATTTCATTGTGTCCTATACATGAATCGAGTGAAAACATGACTGACGTTCTACCATGCATGTACAGTTGAATTTACATATTGTGGGCATGCTTGGGACATTGCTGGTCGCGATCATCAAAAAGGGGTTTGCTTAACACACGGTTACAGCATTATGTGCTGTTGGTGGAAATCTAGTATGAGGGTACAAGCAATCAACGCGATTCCATGATAAAACAGAAATTCAGTTCAAACTACTACTTATCAAAAGGTTTCTTTACTTTATATTTCAAATTTTGAGTGATGAAGTTAAAGTCATCATATGTTTAATACAACATTTAGTCATTCGTTGTTAAAATTCGTTGTTCAATATCCGTCTAAGATAGCGAACTAATCTTGGAAACAGAAACATCATTTTAGGGCTGAATCATGTAGCAAGAGCTGGCAAGTTTCTCCTTGCATAGGTGCACATACATGCATGTTCTCTGTAAGTAAACATCATGAGTTTTAGCCGTACATTGCCCCATCCTCTTCAGTTCTTGGCTTATAGCTCTCAGAGTAACTTGTCACTATTTTTCACTTACCGACAGCAAGATACCCCTGCTACCAAATAGGTAGTGAGAATGACATTATTTTCTTAACTGGGTGGTGTAGGTACGGATACTTTAGTATCTCGGCCCTGGCACGAGGGGTTCATTGAGTGGTATGTCAATAACAAAACAAAACATAAACATATAAAAAGTAACAAAAACGAACAAACAAGCCAAAAAACCCAAACATTCGTCAAAATGGCACGCTGAAACAGCAAATGGAATGTGCATGCATGATCATTCAACAAGAGAGGCATAACACAATTCAACAGGACCCCATGGGACTGTCACAGGTTCGGGTAAACAGGATTTAGTGTCAGGCAGGAGAAAATTAAGAAATTGCTTAGGCATTACATTACGTTCGAGTAAAACATGGATCGCATTTTGAAAAATGGAGATAAGAAAACGTTCTAGTGTAAAGCAACATGTCACCATTTTACCGCTGTACAGTTCTGCATTCTCACCCTCAAAGGATAAAATATACAGGGATGCCCCTCTTATAAGCCCTCCTCTCAGGAAGGGTCACTTCTCCAAGCCACACAGGTGGTATTTGCATTGTATTGTCCCTCTCAAGAGAGGCCACCGCTTTATTATGGCCGCTTTTTGATGCATTTAGGATTGTCTTTTTAGAAAGGGGCCGCTGTATTCAAATAAGCAATGTTTTCTTGTTCATAAGGAGCTTTGCACGTGTATTATGCACGTCTGATGGAGCCTGGAATTAAACAACTCAAATTTAAAGGCAGACATATAACACACCAATCTGTATCAATATGACAGAAATCCTGGTGAAACCGTCACACAGACCATTAACCAAGCTAAGATTTGCATGGTGTACGTCGGGCCGTTGATATTGTCCGTATTTTCTATATTTTCCTAAGTCAAAAACAACCAAACACATTAAAACTTACAAAAAATATAATAAGTATGTAAATAAATAAATAAATAAATAAATGAATGAATGAATGAATGAATGAATGAATGAATGAGTGAATAAGTAAGTAAGTAAGTAAGTAAGTAAGTAAATAAATAAATAAATAGATAAATAAATGAATAAATATGTGCAAGGCTGCACGTTTTACTGACATACATCACTTGTATAGCTGTTTATCGGACGGAGAGATCGCTAACTGCTCAAATTTAGAACTTCAGATATTGTATGACACCACCTACTGGTCACCATTAAGCCAATGAGATGCAGTTTACCACATGAAATGTTGTTTTTAGTGTCAGCCTGTGTAGAGCTTTGACAGGCCTTTCCTTGTAATTGCTATATAATTTGAGTCAGCATATCAGCAGAGCTTACCACTCTATTAGTGTTGTTTCATTATATAAGCATATGATCCCTGGTGAAATTGCAGGGCCAAGCAATCATCACATCTCCTTGCGCAATGGCCATGAAGGGATAAATGCAGTAGCTCCAAACCCGCTTTTTTTAGTTTGGCACAGAAACATTGGCGTAACTTTATAACGTTCTCTTCTAGTTCCCGGTTAATCTTGCAGTGACAATTTTCAAGGGGGGGGGGGGGAAGGTGACTATAACCCTCTACCATGACAACCAGATTAAAGAAGTCACTACCTTGCTTATGCGAAATAGGTCTTCATAATAAAATAAATGTGCATTGTAAAAACAATGGTGGTTTGATCCCATTTGACAAGATTGTGACTCACTTTTAGTAGTTTCGCGCCAATAGGTCTAGTTCAACGTAATTGGCCGACAGAATAAGGGAGGAACATGTTACTACAAAACATGGAGGTATAATAAATGGATGCAGCATCAAAATATGCTGAAGTGCACTCTCTAACAGAGAACACATTCTGCTTCTATCAAGGTGTACAGTATATTTTAACATGAACCAAACTAGACTTTCTCCATTTTTTTTTTAATTTTGACGAACAGTGCATTGTGTTTGCCAAGACACCAAGAGCCTTCGCAGAAAGTGTACGCACGCGATAAAAGAAAGTCCTTATTACTGGAAGCAAGGGGGATAGCCTCCCTGCTGCACAGCAGTACAACAAAATCTCTTGGTGAATGAGATTTTTGTCCACTTTGGATATTTACGACACCTATTATTTGTTATTGGTTCCGTCTAGGTATGTGTTGGCAGGCCAACTCTGACCCTTTTGGAGCTCTCATAGCTTTGCATAATCAAGTTACCCATTAAGCCCTATTATTTGCATAATCAAGTCACCTATTAAGTCCTATTATTGTCTACGAACATCACTCCACTGTTCATTGTGAAATTGAGTTCTGTTAAGATTAATGAACGTCAGCGAGACTTTTCTTTGTGCTAGAAACAGACACTTGCTGCAGATCATAAAGCTGCGATGCACAAGGATTCTTGTTCAAAATTTCATGCTACTTGCATAAAGGCACCATACTTGAAACTGTCGACATAACAGCAAATGGATCCAGGCAAACGGGATGCATCGATATGGGTACATATTTTTCAATAGTTCATGTTGTCATTGGCTTGATATGGTGAAGAATACAAGATTTAAACAAAAAAAATAACTTAATTATGTTTTGTGACCATGATAAAGCCGAGTCTTGAACCAGCAAACCTTCGGGGTCAATCGCCGAGCATGAGTACATATGTACTCAGCGGCCAATTGTCAGGTACACCAGCTGTCCTGAATGTATTGACAAATGTGTTCAAATCAAACGTTAGCAGGTATACCCGAGCATTTCCTTGTCGTTAGGATATAGAATTATTGTTTCCATCTAAAGGCAAAGAAACACGCTGACGTCTTTTGTGAAAGGTGATGAACATAATAAGAAGAAGAAGAAGAAGAAGAAGAAGAAGAAGAAGAAGAAGAGGAAGAGGAAGAGGAAGAGGAAGAAGAAGAAGAAGAAGAAGAAGAAGAAGAAGAAGAAGAAGAAGAAGAAGAAGAAGAAGAAGAAGAAGAAGAAGAAGAAGAAGAAGGGTCATAATGATACTAGTGATGACGAGTACGATGTTGATACTTTGAACAATATCAATAGAGTATAAAAATGTCAATAAAAACAATAATTATAAGAACCATATCAAGCAATGATTCTGATGATTGCAAAATTACCAGAGGCCCCGATAACTTTTTCAGAAAAAACTAGCTCATCCGTAGAGAAAAGCCTCTTCGAAAGATCAAAATGATAGTAGCTATGCTCGCCAATGAATTGAAAATAAAACCCATTCTTCTCTTGTCAAAAAAAAAAAAAAAAAAAAAAAAACATTTCCAGCCATGAAACGCCACATACATAACCGCAGACATACTTCAATAGGATACAAACACTTCACCTCTGCAAATGTAGCACTAAAGTACATAATCAAGCAAGAGATAATTAAAGACGTTTGACACAAACACACAATTTAAATTATATATATATATATATATATATATATATATATATATATATATATATATATATATATATATATATATATATATATGTGTGTGTGTGTGTGTGTGTGTGTGTGTGTTGCGATAAAAACACCATTCTGTTTTCTGCGATTGACAGTGTCGCCAACGATGAATACCGATGCAGCACTGTGTCCACCGGGTTAAGGCTAACACAGCTCTCCGTCTGACCCATTTTCAGTGTTACTTGTGGAAACTGGATCGGGGCTTATCGGAGTTACCGGTGCCTGCATTGCTCTGACGCAGAGAATGGAGCGGCTGGCGGCAGGGATATCTTTTAAAACGACGCTCATTTAAAATAATGAATACATATTAGATATGCACAACCTTCCACAGTATAGATTAAATATGAGCCTGGGTTTTGCATTTATAGAATGTACACGTGCATAGATTTGTTGAAATAACAGTTATTGATTTAACTACCATTTATCAACAACTTTGCTGGTAAATGCCAAGTCTATTTACAAGTTTTGCTTCCTTGTGATCGCTCGTGTGTCATTTTCTATCCTAATTACTCTTGTCTGCTGTATATTTCAAACATTCATCCCGGGCATTCATCGCCGTCGGTGAAATAGAAGAGAGGTGTCAAACAAATACAACGCTAATTTTCATATGAATGAATCAAACGCCTTCCGACTTCCCCTTCGCAATAGGTAAAAGAATCTTGCCTTGGGCCATGAAAATACAAATCCACCAAGCCCAAAGCGCAAAGCACGGTGATTCAAGTGATAAGAACTTCATAATCCTACGTAAAGTCGACGCGCTACCTAAGTATCAAACCTGATCCAATTTCCCCCGTCATTCTAACAATGAAGCAACAACAAAGTTGTTCTTGCTTTGGATGTAATATGTTAACGGCTAGCACCGTAAAAAACCGAGCGCAGCTTTAATCCTTATGGATGTATATATGTATGTATATATATATATATATATATATATATATATATATATATATATATATATATATATATATATATATATATATATACATATATATATACATATGTACGTATACACGTACACATTTATAATTATACAGGCCTACTGTAACAATTCCAACACAAAGACGGACTTAAGCTTCAAAACTTTGAAGCCAAATGGTTAAGTAAAACAGTAATTACTGCAGACTCCGACAAGATTCTATAATTCATGAAAAAAATAAATTGGCCCTTTACGAATTCGTTTAGCCAACTCAAAGAAACTTAAGCATTTGGTTTATTGACGAATGGCACGAGCAGTCCCTGAGGCTGAAAAAAACTCTCTCATATATATGATTTATATATATGTATATATATATATATATATATATATATATATATATATATATATATATATATATATATATATATATATATATATTACAGCGTTACCATTATCATGTTGAGTGTCCTGGCATTTTGCAGATGGCTACCAGAGATTTGTAGATTGAGGTGCTGTGCGTTTTTTCTTTTCTTTTATATATATATATATATATATATATATATATATATATATATATATATATATATATATATATATATATATATATATATATACATAAAGTGATGTGATGGGGATATATGTTTTTTTTTTCTTTGTCACTTTTTTATCACCATAATCATAATTTATATTGTTACGATCATCCATTACGGTAACCATCATTGTCATTATCATCATCGTCATCGCTATGATCTTCATCACGTTTTTTGTCACCATCACTGTGACCACCATCATCATCATTATCGCTGTAATCGCCATGGGCTTCAGCACGTTTTTCTGTCATCACGACCATCATTGTCACCATCATCACCACGACCTTCACCATGTTTTTCGTCCGGATCCTCATCCACATTATCATCACCATGACCATCATTGTCCCCATCATTATCATCACTGATTGTTGTTTCATCTTCATTATTAGTTGACTCTTGCTCACCCACGAGTTCAGGTGGCAAAGTGGCACATACACACTTGCTAGCTGTGGATGACACAGCACCATAATGTACACCAGTGTTTGCAATGGGACTGGGTACTAGTGGGATAGTGGAAGTTCTTTGAAGTGGACAGAATTTTGTCCATTGAAAGGTTCCATCATTTTGACAAAACACAATCACTGGACATTGAAATAATGTCCAGTGATTGCGTTTTGTCCACATAATTTTAGATACAGCCCTACCACACACAAATCCTTACTTTGTAATATAGACGGCTTCTTGTAGTATACTTGGACGCATCATGGAATAAACCCCGTTCCATTGATGCCCCCGCTGTAAAGGGGTAGTTTTCCGAATAAATTATTATTATTATTATTATTATTATTATTATTATTATTATTATTATTATTATTATTATTATTATTATTATTATTATTATTATTATTATTATTATTATTATTATTAATGTTGCCATGGCATGTATTTCTACATCTGATTCCCAACTGGCAATTTTATCACCTGTGTTGCAGAAAAGGTATGTCTGTGACTCCTCATTAATTGTCAGGTTTTGAAACGAAGTACTGAATGCAGTGTTTCCATTTGGAACATGAACCTACAAACTGCCTTAAAAAACTTCTATCATCTGGGACACGGAAAATAAACATCTCCTCTCAACATAGATGGTGAAATTATACCATGCCTCATTTGTTTTCTCAAGGGATATATATGTCACCTGCTTACACATATATCCCTGCTTTAAAATTCTATGGCTAAATTTCAACCCAGGACTGATTTGCTTTGGTGAATACATTTTAAAATGCATTTATATTCACGAAAACAAAGAAGGCGTGGCGTAAAAAGGATACATCCCTTGTTCTCGTGATTTATCTGGAATCCCTTGAACTTGGGATGTATCCTCTTTGTACATGCTTCTGGTCATATTTTTTCTTACCAGCAGTGACCGGTCCAGGGACCAAACAGTAGGACAAGAGATAACTGAATGTCTGTAGTTTCTGGTTGAAACATGTAGGCCTACAGAATCCATGTTGAAGAAATGTCGAAGCTGTACAAGAATCAATTTATAGAAAATAAAAGTAATATGAAATAGAGTAAAAGTTGTCAGATTTTATTTGTTAATCAGTCTTGGAGTATAATATGTTCTTTAATTATTTTAAGAATTGCAAATGAGAAGAACATGTCCTTCGCAAATTTAATATAGTTGTACAAATTCCAAAAATATTAATGGAAAATAATGGATATGGCTATTTTAGTTCTGGGATATGGGTGATAAAAGTAAGTGAGGCATTAGTGATATTTGGTTTTCAGTCTTAATCATGAAATGAGTGCATGGCACAAAATTATTGATTTCTAACTCATGCATACAGATGTAATAGCTTCTTCGTTGTAATTCAACACAGTGTCGGAAAAATCAAGTCAGGAGTCTTATTTGGAGATTTTTAGTTTGGGAAAAGTAGGAAAAAAATAGATACATGTAGTAGTATCGCTGGGAAGGAAGGCACGACTCGACAACTTTCACGCTGGGAAGTTGGGCACTTCCACGTTCAGAAAGCAACTGCACTGTAGTATAGTCTGCTAGAGCTAAGCTGTGACCCACGCAGACAGGGCAAGCAGAACTTAGTGATGCGTGCTCGACAATATTCAATACCTGTGAAATGAAAGAGCGTGTATCTTTTCTCTGTGAACTGCGAAAACTAAGAAAACTGAACATTATTATTATTATTATTATTATTATTATTATTATTATTATTATTATTATTATTATTATTATTATTATTATTGCATACAGTTTCATGACTCCTTTGAAGGTGCATTTATTTCACTTGGTGAAATGCGCTTAATCCCGGTGGGAAGCCCCTCGCCTCGGGTTTCCGCAATCGCCTACGTGACGTTGGCATTGGTGGGACCGCAATCATCTCACTATTTTGATGAGGTGTAGGCCTACTATGGAAGGTAAATACACTCGCTTCTTATATTTCACGAAAAGTGTGAAGCGCCACCATAATTAATTGCTGTAAGCGTTAGATTGGAATATAATGATCGTGAATGCAATTTGTGGGCCTAACTTGGTAAATCGAAACTTAACGAGTTCAAGCATCGATTTCCTTTCCCTTAATATCATAATGAAGACCCCATACACCCCCTGCAAATAATGACACCTTTCAAAGATACACCAACTTTGAGTATTAATAATCAACGAATCTGGGCCAAAGACGGACTATTAGTAGCAGCGCCACATCCCCCTATAAAAATCACTCTTCTTCTTCTTCTTCTTCTTCTTCTTCTTCTTCTTCTTCTTCTTCTTCTTCTTCTTCTTCTTCTTCTTCTTCTTCTTCTTCTTCTTCTTCTTCTTCTTCTTCTTCTTCTCCTTCTCCTTCTCCTTCTCCTTCTCCTTCTCCTTCTCCTTCTTTCTTTCTTTCTTTCTTTCTTTCATTCATTTTTTTTTGGTTTTTTTTAATTTTTGTTTCGTGTATTGTCTGCAGTCTGTATGACGAAATTCGCCGGGAAACCCCAGCCTGGCCGGGCAGAGTACAGAGTCTGGATCGACGATCCACCAACACCAAATCTGAGCTGGCAACATGTCGTTTTGGGGCCGCCAAAGGATATAAATTAATGTAAGTTTCGACCTGGTGACTGCACTGTCTGAAGTCTGAAGACATTAATCAAATGGTGACAGAAAAACGTGATGAAGCAACATGCGCGACAAATGTTTCATACTTTGCGAGGTTTATTTAAGTTATGGTCACACCGTTAAACCTTTTAAAGCCCGCGGAAACCTATTTGGAGCCCAAGAGGCGTTTTTGCCACTATACCACGCGAGGTTCCAACAATGCGAGTTCGTGAATTGTTGTCAGTTATCACAATTTATCGACAACGTTTTCTGAATAGACATGTGCGTATTATTGACATAATTTCCATAATGCCCGCTGAGTTAGAGACTTTGGTGTGAATAAAACTGTGGACATTTCCTGGGATGCATAACAAGTTGCGTTAAACGAAATGGCGCTCCGCTCAGCGAAAATCGCGTTCACTGGTTAGCCTCGAGAGGTAAACCGTGATTTGGAATCAACACTATATACGCCACCATGATAGGAACACAGATCATATATAATGTACGTACGTAACTCGCTTGCGCTCGCTATGAATGAATCAAACCCCTTCCGATTTCACCTTCTTGATAGACAAAAGATTCAAGTGATAAGAATTTCAAAACCCAACGTAAAGTCGACGCGCTACCTAAGTATCAAACCTGATCCAGCTCCCCCCGTTATTCTAACAATGAAGCAACAACAAAGTTGTTCTTGCTTTGGATGTATTAGATCATATTGTATATAACTGTCACACCTGCTGCACATGGCTTTACCAGGGGTAGGTTACTTTGTGTAAGGCATTTGCGTCTCGTGTATTCTACATAGTTTTTCTTCGACAACCTGAAATTACCAACGACCGTAGATGTATGGCCACTCTAAACTTTGGCTACCTGGTGGGTCCAACAATGCAGTAGCAGCCTGCGAGCGTCTTCATATATAGATCCAATCATAATATGCCCTGTTGCGGAACAATGGCAGTAAAATGGGCCTGTACTGCTGCAACTGTGTGACAAAATATCATGCTGACAGCCGTCCTGTAAGCTACCTTTTAAACATATTATATTTGCACTTTAAAGGTAACATAAAACGTAAATTATTAATTCTCAAGCTTTTACATTTGATTCTTGGTCTGTTATGGCTAAGTGGGTGAACGATAGTTCTCAGTTTTGAATCAGTTTCATGGAAATTCTGATAAGGATCGCCTTGTTTCCAAGTTTTTTATAAATACCTTCCTGGAAACTTCTCTCAATGTAAAACCATAGCGTTACGTTTACGGTCATAATATGTTTATGTAAATAAGGTAGAGTACATCTATATTGTGAATTTAGGGATATTGTTATGCGCAAAACGTAAGACATACAGCCTTAGATAGACGTGCCTTTCGGAAAATAGATCACCGCTTGAACGTATAATGGCTTCTATTTCTAAGGCAAATTATTTGTTATAGATAATAAGACAGACAATTTTGACAACTAGAAAGGGTGAAACCGACAGAGTGGAACAAAATTGATTTTTTTTCTTTTTATGAAAAAAAAGATCTTTGTATAATGAAAGTAGTCAGTGCCGGTACGGTCCCTTTCATAATATCATAATATTTTAATGATCTGCGATTTACAGACTAAAGCGACGTCTGTAGCGTCCATTACTCGATTTATATGTGCAATAAAGCTGTAAAGTTCATGGGGTTCATTATATAAAATTGATAAAATGTCAGCAGTATAAGTAGCTTTGAAAATTAATATTTGATCAGCAAACTACTCCGGATTACCATTCATTTAGTTCGCTCTATTTGCCAAACCAAGGTGACCCACCAGTTTATGTCTGCCATGGAGTCTATGGTGACTTTTCAAACGGGAATTTGAAATTACAAAACATAATCTTACACATGGGGGATTTAATAAATTATTGCAATTAAAGTGGTGAATAACATTTATGTACGTGCATATGAACATCTATATCATAAAAAAAAATCATACCCTTAGCTGCATGTCTAAAACACATCAAATTTTATTTTATATCATGTTTGGATTCTTGTTGATGGTCATTTTAGGCCTAGGGGGCTTTTCTGATGGATTGATGTTGGTGTTAGTGTCACTTACTTTGTGGACTTGATGGATGATGATCATTGTTGAGACGGTGGTTGCAACTAGTACCTTTGAAATGCTGATTTTTTTTTTATATTTTCAACAAATTAGGAATATGTGCTTACAAATTATCTGGTGTACTTCAGATTTTGGTCCCTTTTCATGAGTTGTACGATCCTATAGGCCCATTAATGATGCACTTGTTCAAGCCAATTTACTTAAATAAGCTTATAACTTTTAAATAAAACGTTTTGCATTCTGTCACGTTAAAACTAGACTTGGCCTTTTTTTACCCTATGGACCTTTGCACGTACGTTTGGACTCTTTTGGGTATAGACGAACTAAAAATCTATGTGATTCAGCTTTACATACCAAGAAACATTGCCTTTGGTCAAAACTGACTTGGGTTTGTTTCATAAGGACTACAGTTTGGTTATGGTAATGGCACTGTCTAATACACACACACAATTGTTTTCCTTAAAAAAAGCAAGAAAAATTAAATTAGTAAATATAAAAATCACTTTAATAGTTCGAGGTCTCCATAGTAAGGTGGGTATTTGTGCAAGGTGATTGTCACTTTAGACGTGACATACGATGTTACCTATCAAGGCCAAAAAATATAGAAACATGACTACCGGTACTTGAAGAGATATTATAGAGACCCACCTGAGGTACATGTACATGCCTACCAAGTTTGAAGTGAATCTAGCGCACGGTTTCGGAATGTCGAAAATGTAAATTACCATAGCATTCAATAGGAATGAATACAATGCCTGACATATTAGTGAAAAATTTTGTTTAACCCACCCACAAACTAAATTTCCACCAGGTTTCAAAAATATCTGAGTGACGGTTTTAGAGATGTTAAAACTAGCTAAAACACACGGTTTATATGAAAAATAAGAAAACTTTGCAGTACTACCTGTGTGATCATATTAAAGGGGGGGGGGGGGTCTCCAAACGTGTTGGTATGTAATTTAAAAGCATCTGACCAGGCGATTTTAGAGAAGGCGATTGTTTTTACATTTTGCCAAAAAATAGTCAATCAAAAAAGTCACAAAAAGCACCCAAATCACTTGAACATGGCCATTTGGAAAAAAAATGGCAGAGACCCACCCAAGGCAAATCCTTATCCTGCTTGAGGTGCACATCGCTAACGGTTTTGGAGATGTCGAAAATGTGAATTGAGGACAGGTGACGGACGGATGACAATGAGATAAAAACCCAGTCCTGACCTAAAAAGAAATCGAGCGGGAGTTTTTCTAAAATAAACAGTTTCATGATTTATACACCACCACCACCACCCCACCCCCCGACCTAAGACCGACAACTGTCTAGGTCTTTTGCCCGTGCTTGCTGCATTGAATGGAATTCACTTTTTCCAAGGAAAGTATCTGGCGTCTGAATATCCAGGCAATCATAATGACATCAAATGAAACAAGAAATGAATAGTACCGGAGTCAGGAATTTTGCTTCTGACCTCCTGGCGTGTCTCAACATCAGACTTTTAAAATACAGAAGATCGTCACTTATTTGCGTCATAGAGTGTTTATACAGATGTCCACGCTTGTGCTCATCAAAAGTCATCAACGGAGGCCATTCCGAGCCTTGGTTATGCAGCCTTAGGCATTGACGCTTGTCGTCATTAAAATCTATTGCACATAGTTTTTTACCATGTCCATGACCGGACGGGCAATATTATACAAGCAAAACCAGCTCCCAAATGCGAATTTATTGAACAAAATGTTTGCCAAAAACATCGAAAAACATTCTGATAATGATTGTCTACTTGCTTTTTTAGACTAAATAGTATGGTATGAGCACTTCGAACAAACACCGCTTGAGTCAAGATAAATGTAACCTGGCGGCCGACGAGTGCTCTCTGGTCGTTGGCGTTACATGGATAGAAAGGAAGAAAAAAGAAATACTTCACACACGGACATACATTGAAACCATTTCTTGGGTAGATTGCACTTACTCGGTCCCCCTTTTCTGTTTTTGTGTAGACACCCTCTTACGCTTACCCCCCCCCCCCCCCCCCGCCAAACAGATTTTGCTTGGCCATTTGCACCATGGCCGCTTGATTACAGATTCGCAATTTCAAAGGTGTCCAACTAATTATCAGATGTACGCACTGCATCAAAGTTTTTGACACAGGCGTATAAAATACAATGATACATCAGTCGGTTTACAGAATTGGTATCATACTATCGATGCTACGCAACGTTTCATGACCACCCACGGTGGGCTACACCAATTGCGCACACACGCAAACATTGTCGGTCTGGAATTCAACATTAAATTATATGTTTGTCCTGCACTAAACAGTTCCTAATGGCCAAAACCAGCATCTGAACCAATCAGGCAGAGGCCTTGAATCATAAACACAGAGATACGTTTTTAGCTATTGTTTAATGGTACGGAGCAAGCGACTTCACGATGTTATTGTAGTCCTTGTGCAGAAATCAGACCAGCTCTCTCATACTCATGCCATACAGAATTAATGTTGCGGAAACGGCACACAAATTCAAAATAAATAAATAAATAAATAAATAAATAAAAAACATCTGAGCCACAAATTCGGAATTGAGCCCATACATGTCGCACACTGATTAGTCGAGGAGCTGTTTTAAACTATTTCTTCTCACGAGTTCTGCAATAAACGAAGCAGTAGTCGCATTTGGCCACGTTTTGCCCAGGGCTACACATACGCAATATCTTAGCGCGGACGTGACTGCGGCCATACTAACTCTTCCATGAAGGTAGATAAAAAGGATTTTATTCTAATTTTAACATAATATAAATTCAAAAGTATTCAACCTATCTTAATTATGTTTGCAAACTAAGTGTATTTTCAGCTTGAAAATTGAGAATAGTTTCCAGCAATCTTGCTCAGGCATTCTGAAGAATACAAATGGCAAAGCTCTTTAATATTCGTAAAGTATCAGAGCAAAGCTTACTGCGCCGCTTGTTGAGCAAAGTAGGTTTTGAGGTTCCCAGAAGTATTCATATGCAATATCAATTGAACAGGAGATTTAAGAGAAGAGTTTTGAAGATTTTCCCCCCAAAAATGAAAATTAAAATCACAAATCACTGTAGCCTAACTATTTGAACAGCTTTGTAAAAAGGCACCCAAAGTACATCTCTGTCAAAATTTAAAAGAATGTTCCAAATGGTTTGGGAGAAAAAGTAAAATATGTGAATTGTTGAGGAACGGACGACGAGAAACGCAGGACTAAAGGACCTCAGCTGACGAACAAATCTGGTGAGCTAACCAAGGGACGATCAAAGTATGTCAGTGTATATATATATATAATATATCTATATATAAAACAAACATGTGTACCCAGAGGTTCAAACAAAATACCAACAGGGTAAAATGCAATACCAACAGGGAAAACACGTACTAGAATTGTTTATTACAAGAAGATGATGCTAGTCTGTTTTCTACCGTTGGGAATGAATTAACAGCTTTCCTCGTGTAGTATACAGTGTTTCCATAATGTGCCAATAAAGGACAATAAAGGCTAATAACAACGGCTTTGCTATGGGCTTACTCTTCATGGCAAAAAAGACAGAGCAAAGCAAAAAAAAAAAAAAAAAAAAGACAACACACAAACAAAATAAGAAGGAAAATCAGATGACATTTACGTAACCGCAACCTTTATAAACACTTAGTAAGGGCAAATAATCTGCTACACAATATACATCGTACATCGTCGTCGGCCCTTAAAAGGTCATATTCATAGTTGGGATAAGTCAACAGCTTCCTAGGCAAGTAAAACTATTGACTATTGACATACTATCCTAATAAGTCGTCTTTGAAATTAATATTGAAAGTAATATGCGAAAGGTCAATATCTAATGAATAGGATGAAGCAGACGGCATTTGAAATGTAGGGTTGCCGTAGACCACTTTGGCAAGGAAAGCATTTAGTGCATCGGTGTTGTGCGTTAAGTTAAAACATCTATTTTTCAATGTTCCTGTGCATCTTTACACTGAAAAAAAATTCAAACTTATTTCACTTTGTGTTAGACGGCATGTGCAGTATGTAATTTGACTGTTTATGATAGCACATCTGTACTGGCATCCAACGTTTGACCATGTTATGGAATTTTAGCCGCACTTCACAAGCAAAGAGGTCCACTCTTTTTGCTAGTGTTAATTTAAAACCAAGCGAATAATGAGGAAGTTCTCTTCAGACATGTGATATGTTTACTCTAGTTAAAGACACAGTATCTTTAGAAAAGGATGTGTTTTTGGACAATTGAATCTGAGTAATTGTGGTGAATATCTGCAACAATGCTTGTCGCCATCTTTAGTTTATATATCCAAGTGGTGATGTTCAAAACGAAAAACCGTTATATCTACTGGAATTAACGCAGAACAATATATCCGAAAGAGCAGTGCAATGCTGCAACATGTAAAAATCACCAGAAAGCATATTGAAAAAACAAAACAAAACAAAACAAACAAACATAAAAAAACGAAACAAAGAACGCACATCTGGCCGCCATACAGCCACAACACAAGGGGTCTGAACAGGAGCACATATCAGGGCAACAGGTGGTTAAATCTTTAAATTTCTTATAAACCGGATGGGCTTCTTTTCTTACTGCCCAACGAAAGTTTTTGCCGAAGGCGCCAAAAATAAAACATAACTAGTTGATTCATTAAATACGTACATAAATACATACATACATACATAAAAATTTAAAAAAAACAGTCAGAAGATATTTGAAATCACAGGCCGTCATCGTCCGTTTTCCCCAGAAAGGTGTAAATGTGAATATATTCATAGAAACAAGCGAATAGCGAAGAATTTCTCCTCTGAAGTTTATATATATATATATATATATATATATATATATATATATATATATATATATATATATATATATATGTATGCATGTATATATATATGTACATACATATATATATATATATATATATATATATATATATATATATATGTAGATATTCATACATGCTACCCTTCGATGACTGCTCTCGGATCATCAATACGGTTTTAATGGGAAAAACAGGTAACTGGTTATAACACAAACAAAAACAAAGCACTAAAAATGAGGTCAGTTCTCCAAGAACCAGCTTCACTTATTTTGTCACTGTATTTTGGAAATACAGTTCATTAGAACATGTTGTCCTTGGGTCGCACTACAGGTAACTCCTCCTCCCCTATTCCCACCTGAAAATTTGTAAATACCTACAATTTGATCCCAACATTACTGAAATTAGATGAAATTTGACCAAGTTATGGCTAGATGAAAATTTCAAAAGCCCAATTGACCTTGACGTTTGACCTTTAGAGGTCGCATGTAAATTACAAAAATGTACGGTGTTACAATATCGACAATTAAAGCCCAACATAAACCAAATCAGATAAAACTGACCAAGTCATGATCAGATGAAAATTCCAAAGGGCCAAATAAACTTGACCTGGTAAAGTACAAAAATGTGCAGTGTAGCAATGCCTACAATTTGAGTTCAACATGACTCAAATCAGATGAAAATTGACTAAGCTACGGCAAGATGGAACTTTCAAAGGTCCAAATGACCTTGACATTTGACCTTTGGAGGTCACATGTATATGACAAAAATGTGCAGTGTCACAATGTCCTCACTCTGAGTCCAACATGGTCATAACTGGATGAAAATAGACCGAGATACGGCTTAAAGAAAATTTTAAACATGACGATGGCATTGACCTTTGACCTTGAAAGTTCACGTGTAAAAACAAAAAATGTGCCCTGTTACAAATCTATAACTAGAAGTTGGATTGGCAACTATAACAATCGTAGTTTTTTCAAATGGCTCTAATCTGCATAATTTTCAAAACCGTGAAGCCTCTGTTGGGAAATTCAAGACTTCGTGTATGTAGGTATTATCATGCAAAGTTTGGAGTTTCTATGTACATTAGTTCTTAAATGAAATGTAAGACAAATTTTGCCTGGAAAGAAAGAAAGAAAGAAAGAAAGAAAGAAAGAAAGAAAGAAAGAAAGAAAGAAAGAAAGAAAGAAAGAAAGAAAGAAAGAAAGAAAGAAAGAAAGAAAGAAAGAAAGAAAGAAAGAAAGAAAGAAAGAATGCCTAGAAAAATGTCCGTGTTGACACACAGAAATAAATATTGGACGCGGAAGCTCAAAAAGCTTTGTTGGCAGAACACCTATACATATAACGTAAAAAACTTGACTCTTGACGTGAACATGTCCTTGCTTGCACGTCGATGATTTGAACCGTCTAAAAGAGAATAAAAATGGCATTATTTTGCCGTAGATGAGAGACAGGTTTGAGTAATCTACGCCGATACCCTTGATTACATATTTGACTGAAGCAGATATTACTTTGCAGCTCAGGTGCAAGGTGTGGGCCAAGAGAAGTATCTGTGTATCCATCCACGAAGCCTGGATGTCGGCAGCACATCTGAGGCCAACAGGTATTATAATTATGTTATGCCGCTCGACATGGTGTGTTATAAACCGTTCTACTGCATTGACACATACCTCAACGTGATGAGCTGGAGCAGCCAGAAGTGGAAAAATTCGCCGTATCTATTGAAACAGTCGCGGTAACAAAGAGGCCAAGCGCTTATAACTAATTACTGTGTGTAGCTCCGAATGATTAAACTAATGTGCGGTAAATTCAACTTTGAAACTGCATCTACCTTGACTGAATAAAAAAAATCTTGACCACCATCAATTAGAAGGCGTTGGTCCTTATGAAATATAATGGGAGCATCTCACGTGCGAAATGCGCAGGGATAGCATAGGGAGATTTATACTATAATAGTATTTAAAACGGAAGAAAACATTTACTTGTCATTCGTATAATACTAAATAACGTTTCTTCACAACATATACCGATCAAAAGTTAATTATGAATAGACAAAATTCTACCCAGAATATCTTGGTAATCGTATTGTATGCCTGTAGAAATAAGAACAAACACGTGCGGATGCTTTTTTTATTATTATTTTTGTTTTGTTCACAAATTGCTTTCCCTGGAAAGTGATCACATTGAAATTTCTTTGCTCTTCGCATGTTCTTTATATTTATGCAAAGTTCTCTGTGATTTCTGCATCTCACATTATACAGTAAGGATCAATCAAGCCAAAATAAAATGAAATGAAATGAAAAACAAAAAACCCTGCATTTGTCGCCTATCCACACCACATGACAGCCTCTATGTATTTCGCCATCTACAGCAGGCAGAGGGGCATATTTGAGACTTGTTCGTGCAGCTCAGCATGTTAAAAACCATAAAACTATGTCTCGACAAAATACCATTGCTGAAAATCCAAACCCGGGCAGCCTCTCTTGGTAAAATGTACTCATCGATGGATCTGTCCCTGGGGTTTAATGCTTATATGTGAGAAGAGGTGTACCAAGGCATATACCACGAAGCTCTCAACAATATTTCTCCTGGGGGGAAATTACTTCTTTGTATCTGTTATAATGTCCCGTAGAGTTCTGCATGGCCGCATTTTAATGGGATGAAAGAAATTAATGTAATCTAAATTAAAGCTGCTCTACATACACGCGTTATATATGTATATATATATATATATATATATATATATATATATATATATAAGAAAATTGTTCATCTTGATCGATTGAAGCAATAATGCTGATCGGCTGATTCCAAGCAAAGTGGATTCATGCACTGGCTGTAAACCCTTCTCGAAGCAGCACTTAAATGCATATATGGAAGCACTTCGCCGCGGATCATATTTCCACAAGGAGCCAGACACACGTGTGCCCACACAAAAAGAGTACATTCATTCTGCTCTTTTGTAGCATATGACATCGCAGATAATGAAGGCTTTTTGGTGATCACTAGCTGAAACATTATGTGCTTTAAATGCAATGTTTTGTCGTTCCCGTACCAATAGTTCGCCATCATATATGCCTTTTGTTTCTAATATAATATCCGCTTTAAGAATGCAGCGTCAAAATTCCTCTTGCCAGTCAAAATGTTGGAATATTAACGAGCCTAAATACTACACACTATTAAGCACCAGGTATGATATGCCTTATCCACACCATTTAGCGCAGCAGACATTTGTCCATCAATGATGCTAACATTAGAGTCACCTATACAATCACTGAAACTCTAAATACAACATGCAATGGTTTGTTGACCATACCAAAAAAGTCTGCCATTGTACTAATATGCATCACTGTGCTGCACAAATATTTTAGCAACATAAAACATCATAATTACAAAACAAAACATATCTGACACACATACACACACACTATCAGCACAGGTCCGATAATGTTGCCTCAGTGGGCAGTCTGTTAACTATATGTTCCGTGTCTTTAAAAAAAAATATAAAATTGGATAAAGAATTAGTCAACTAAATTACCCGGGATGATTTTTTTGAACCACACAGTTTTAGCAAAAGCTCTAATGGGACTCTCTTTGCATTGAGCAAGTAATGGGGTCCTTTAGCTGGAGAATTCGCTGCGGAGAAGATAGCAAACTGTCGCGCCGTCTATCAACATGAAGGGCCTTGTTGAATCATACCTCATAGATTGGTTAGCTTACGGCAACCATGACCTAAAATAACAGTGGTTAAATCTCTTGGCAAAATGCCTGAATTTCATTCAACTGAGGCCTTCAATAAGAAGAAAACCATTTGATAGTGTGCATAATGTTTCTATAATAATGTATAAGATCAGAGGAGCTATCCTACATCACAAGAAGCTATAATGTTCCCTGGGACATCAAAAGGAATCTGATTCTCTTGTATCATGGAAGACCAGGGCTCCAGGTGATAATTTCTAGTTTTCTACCATTCATTTTTTTTCCTTGTCCTTTTCTATGCACATCGGCCAAGTGCTTACCGTTATAGATATTTGTACCTGTGCGAGGTTGCAAACATCGGTTACATGTCACAAGTTGTGAAACAAATACACGTGCCAAACCCAATTTCTGAGGGTCAAAAAAAATCAGAACAAGGACTCCCAGTTTAGTTTCATTTCTATATAATTCAAAGACGTGTTCTAAATTCAAATACTACAGCACATGTCAATGCCAGATGATCTATGGCTATGCGTAATGCGAGAAAGTACACAGAAAGATGGTCAATCTTAGGCATCCAACTAAAGCAATTGCTTTTGTCTTTTTTTTCTAGCTTCATGCTTAAATTCCAATTACCCATACACTGGCTGATGCTAGACATGCAACAGTAGGCGACAGCGCGGTTATTCCTTGTGTCCATTAACTGATGCCTGTATTGTCAGTAAACTTTTTGCTGATGCTGACTTTGGCACCAATCTTAGGACACACTATAGTAGTGTATACAGAGTGTTTTGCATCATCACAGCTGTGGAGAAATCACTGGAAACATGGGAAAACAGGATCTTATTTGTGAAAACACATGTCGCTATCGCTCTGTGATATAGCCAAACAGCTCGACCTAAGTGGTATGTTGTGATATTCCCAGCGCTTATACAAACATGTCTGAACGTCCGGCACGAAATACAACGACAAAACTTAGACCTGTTGACATCTGATTAACTTTGCGGTAAAGTAATTTGAATGTGGGTTTTATTAACGGTGCATCTTTGAACCTGATTTGCCTTCTATGTCAGCCGTTGCATATCAAAGCATGGTTTTAGATGATGAAAATGGAAAGTATACTTATCTGAGCATGTTTAAAATATATATATCCAAATGTCACTAAAGCAATATCTGTGTGAAAAGAGGCACATGCTTATCTCTATCATCATGTCGTGACCTGCCATCAGTAATGACGTTAGGATATCTAAATATTTTGCAAGCAAATATACAAGCAGCAGTGACAGATCCCAAATCCCGTAATGCCCTTGCACTTAATTGCTGGCTTCTGTCGCAATGGGATATACTGTAAGCAAAACCAATTGAAGCAAATGTGTTTGGCCTTGGCACCATTGAAATAGCTTCTCATGTCTCGTTCCTGGCTTGTTTCATGATTACTTGTAATTGTATACATGGGGACAGTGACCTGGTGCTTCGTAATGTCGGATTATATACTTTAAAGGGTCAGCTCCAACCAGGAGAGTTTGCACAAGGACACAGATAACCGATTGATCCAGCAAACAGATGCTGTAGAAAGGTTACTTACCAACCCATGCGAGGTCTTCATAGTGGACATTGTAGGGCGACACAATCTGTTGTCAACTAAAGATACATTCTCCCCTTGCACGGCTAACGCTCGTGATATATTGTGCAACGACAGATTTGAGAGCACGGTAAAAAACCTTTGCGTGATCCCGTCCGCTTTCTGCCTAAATGATAGGCGGCATTCCATTGACCCACACTCTCCATACATTAGTGAAGGAAGCTTCGATTTTCCCAGCCATCCCCTGTGCACCAAAACTCCATCTAATTTACAGGCTTCGTGATTCCTGCGCAGTCCACATCAAATGACCTATAGGCTATAGGCATACCAATCGCCGCTAGGCTTTTAATTGGCAGAGTGTAAAATTTGCCATAAGATATGATCATTTTATGATCTGGGCTTCCTGTAGCTGCCCGCGTGCTATTCTATAATTTCTACTTCATGACTGCCAAGTATTTGCCCGTGTACTTGCAACAACGAAGCCTGAGCCAAAGATGGCATCTGAATACAAATTGTAAAACAATATCTGTAATCATTGTACACGGATGACCAGCTCATCGCTCATATGTGTGTCAGCGCAAGCAGTTCGTGCGAGGATGTCGTTAAACAATACACTCTTATAGTATAGCTGGACATCACATGACAGCTTAGGCTAATGCTCCACACCACAGGTAAACCAAGTTCGATCTCCGTATACCGCGTGTGGTGTCGTTGCCATAGCAACACGTAGGTGCATCAGCTTCTTTTGTCAACGTGGTTTCGCATCAAAGGATTACTTTTGTTGCACTGTTTTTCATGTGTCATAACTGTCCTCCCTTTACCTTTATAATGAGACACTGAACGGGCATCCCTTTTACCTTAAGCAGACCTATGTGGGTAATTCGCTATATGAATTGCCAGGTAAAATTTGCAACATTAGATATATATGTTTCCGACTGTGGTATTTTTATTTTGTAATAGTTGTGGATATGATATTAGGACTTATTTGGCTTGCTGAAATTCCGTGTATATGTTAAAATGTTTACATCATACAAAGTATAAACGTGGACACATAATTCACGATACAACACTTACCACACCACATTTGTGTGAACCATTACATAGTTTTCTCGGCTGGCCAAATACTTGCCAATAGAGGTGCAATTGATTGAAAGAGGAACTTAAATATAGCAAACCTAAACAGTTAGTGATACTTAATATTGCTTTATGATAAGAGACGCGTATCGTCACTTTATATGCTGCTTAAAGGTGTTACATAAGGGACAGGTTGACGTTGTATTAAAATACTTACTTCTCCTGACTCAGACAGCGCTGTAATATAATCGATATTATCTTCCCAAGTCGTCGACAAAATGGGGTATCGATCAATCGTGATTAGTTAAAGTACATTGTTGTATATTCCATTTGGTAGGGGTCTCCATCGGCAATAAAATACTTGAGGTTACTATTGAGTACTCAAAGGGACTGCTCGAAATCATAGTGGCAGCCATTGACAGTCGAATAGATTTTATGTAAAAAAAAAAAAATCGAAAGATCGAGTTAGATGAAGAGTTAAACAGCTTCCAAACTTGTCAGTATAGATCCATAAAACAGTAGCCTCCTTGCCGTGAAAGCTGTTTATGTATTTAGGGTCGGGCCTTCGCACTATAACCTAAAGTAGCAGGGCGATAGATCATATTGGGCAAACACTTGGCTGCGACTGCTTTCGACCAACACATGTGTGTGTTATTGCTGTCAAACACGAGTTCAATCCTTCTCACCGTTGAAAAAGACACGCCAGCCCTTTTTCGAATTACCCATGTCCATGGTTGTTTTTTCCCCCTTCTATGTCCTCATCGACGTTTCAGCACCAACAAGATATTCACAAGGCAAATTTTGCAGCTGATATTTGCACGAGGTAAAATCATGGGCCACATCGATCCTTGCGTTACCAAAAGTCCCCTTTCGCAAATGAAGGGACACATACTGACGCACCAAGGGCGCACAAATTGAATGGCGCAGAGTTGACTCTGTGAACGATCCAGTAAAATATTACATCTGTATGATATGAGGAATCTCTGTCTCAATTATGGTATGAAATATACAGATTCCATGGTTATAATCTATGGCCTGCCAAACCAGGATAAATTTGCTCCTCTTGTGTCACTTGTCAAACCGATGTTGGATGCGCTTCAACAACTAGGTTATACTCCTTGAATTATCGATTTTGTGGTTTGACGAGACATAGTGGAGTTGCCCTGCTGGCTTAGCACACTGTAACAAGAGTGTGTACATCCGGGATTGCAGTAGTACCGAATTTCAACCAATTACAGGGTAGATGCACCCGTGCGCACGCAGTGTGTTTTGGAAATTTTCATGCTTCGTTTCAGCCAAATCTGATTTGTTTCTGTACACCAATTGTTCCGGAGACCCCAGCGGACACTTGTTTGGTGATCACGCGAGCTTCAACTATATCATGTATAACGTGGACCATCTGAGTAATAAGAACACTTCACGTAAAACTGGATAAATTATCGCCATAAAATATACAACATCTGGTAACGATTTTGTAATAAGGCACAAGCTCCCAGTCACGTTGCTTCAGAAAGAAAACCAATCGTCAATACAAGAGAGTGTTGGAAAAATAATTGCTAGCTGTTATGTTCCTTTAATGAAAGCAATTGATCTGAAAGTAAAATTGCACAAAATATATCAGTACTGAGCAATAACTGAATTGAAATAATTTAACCCTAAACTAACAACTAAAAAATAGCAAACAGTTATCACCGTAGCAAAGCATTAATTCAATGGAAGGACATGAAGTTGTCTTTGTGTTTAAATATCCTGCAAACACATCTCTATTTTTGTGGGTCGGACCAGATTGCCACAGCATGTATTTTCATACAGAGTACCATTGACGTAATTATTCAAACAAGGCAGTAATATTGAAATCCAAAAACAAGAGCAGTGCATGTTAGAATCCATAGTAGTTCAGCTTTTTGACCCTGTAAATTAAAGAAGATAGTCGTATCATTAACGAGCGTACATTTCGGATTACACCCATATCACATGAATTGCAAATAACGAAGAAAGTATCCCTCGAGTCACAGGAAAAGGCGCAAAGGCTGTTAAGTGGTGCTTTAGAATTGAATGGACTTAGTGCTACTCAAAAATTAGAATCGCTATGTATCGCTTGTTCAGATACCTTGAATTCATTCCGGTTTGAATTCAAGTGGGGACAGAATATATTAAATCAATAACATCTACATTGTTTAGTGTGTAATATTGTCAAGACTCGTCTTTTAGACGAATACACAGAATGGAGTGTAACAAGTTAGGGGTGTGGAATAGGGGAATGACTACCAGGGAATGGTTTTGACGAAAAGACAAAGACAACTGTTACAACAGTTTCCAAAATCTTCAACCAAGCTTTTTTAAACAATTTTTATTTAAAATCCAAACTGTCACTTTTGACGAGGTGTAACATCAGGAACTTTATTAGTACACGGATGTCAATTGGACAGGACCACAAATAGACAGATTTTCACGGTTAACCTAATGCAAATTCTGTTTGTACCACATCTATACCAATTATGCATCTATAAGGTTCGTGACCTCATGCAAGATAATTTGTTATATATTCGAATTTCGCATATCATGTTTTTTTTTCATTTGAGCAAGAGATATTCGCTTGATAATTTGCACTACAGTTGGTGAACCGTGGCGCTCGATATTGAACGCTGTCATATATGGGTAAAAAACACAATTTTTCAGAAGTACAGCCTGAACGACCAATAGATAATATCTTTTTTATTTGAGCTATACATTTTTCCTGTGTCAGCATATGTCGGTATTTAGTTTCAGTGAGAACCGGGTATAGAGCAATTATGCATCTACCAATTTCAGTGATCTATGGTCATTGCATCAAGTGATATTTATACAGAAAATCATCACAAACTGCAGCTGCTAGTCCTCAATATTATTCTAATGCAGCACTGAGCACTTTCCATATCTCTTCACTGGGTGATCACGAATACGCCATCTCACTGCCAACCAACTCGAGCAGTGGCAATCCTCTATGTCATTTTTGTTCCATGAATTGGTACAAGCTTTTCACTGTACCATTCATTTGGCAATGTCCAAAGCATTAAATTAATTATCGCACGACAAGCACACAGCGAGGTAAAAATACGACGGGTTTGGTCAAAGATAAGCCATGCGTGTTTTTTTTTTCTACCGTCTGAAATAACGGAGGGTCGAGTATACTGACCACTGTATACTTTCTTCGATTTTGCTTGGTAAATGGAACAAGGGCACGGGTATGGAGAAGCAATTTTAGGTCCCAGGAGCACTTGATAACATGTTGACGACAACAAGGGCAGCGAGACGTCCGAGAAACAGAAAATACATTTAACTGGCGAGGCAGGTACTTAGGTCGAGAAGCCACAACGGCTTGTTTAATCGGGGGAAAACAAATGCGTTTACCATCAACTACAAGCTTTAGTAAGTGGCGCTGCACAGAAGCCATGCTCTGCGTTCCATTGCAAAACCTTATCGTCTATTAACTCGCCGTTTAGACTTCTTCCGCTTCTTTGGGGTTGCCTACAGCTAGCACAAGGAAATGGTCCGAGCCAACAAGATGAAAGCTCTACCCCTCTCTCTGTGCTGCTCAGCGGAAGAAGCGTATTGGATTTTTGATTTATGCATATGCCAACAACCCCCGCATGGCTAGTTGGTCAGCAACGATAGGAAATATATGTTTATTGAACAAAATTGAGGACTTGGATCTAACTAGTGGAAGTGATACATTTACTTCTCCTTTTGCCTTGAGCGTATTTTAGTTGAGTAAGCCTTAGGCGCCAATTGAAATCCTATGGAGTAAAGGGATGACTGTAACGTTCTTTTGATGGGATGTATTTTCCCTACTCAGCCATAACGGCCAGTAGAAGGGAACTGCTCATTTGCAAAGCTTCCGCTTTCGAATTTCTAAATCTTAATTGTCATAACAATGAAGCAGGAATATATCATTGTGCCAAACCAGACTCTTAAATCCAATGGAAAGTCCAATTTAAGAACTTTTTTCTAATGTTTTGGGCCACCCCGCGTCAGTAAAAATGTCAAGCTAAGGTTGGCAACTGGACCTTGAATTAGATTACCTGCACACCTACCTTTCTTAAAGTCGCGTCAATAGATCAACACATCATACCTCTGCGCATGGCGTTGAACATATCTATATAGAGTCAGGATCCGTAATGCTGCAGGGTGCACCGTACTTCTCCTAATCAGATTTGTTGCTTCAATAAACGCCGCTTCACCGAATTTTCACTTGTTATTTCCTGTTGCCTGAATATCCATTGATCCCACAAAAACACAGATATCAAATACATGATAAAGTCATTTATATAAATCAACCCTATGACATACTTTGCGGTAAAAGTAGAATATTGATAATGTAGTTTCAAAGCATAACACTGGCATGTAGCCCCTCTACAGTTTGGGGCAGAAATACCCGTGCGCTTTTATGCTTTTGGATCAATAGCGGTATACTGCCTAGCACTTGGAGGTTTGAAGGCGTACAGTAGGCAGTTTATTCTTTCATGTTTGGCCAAACCCCGGCACGGGCTTTCAGTGACATGTATCGGGTTGTCCAGTGTGTGCCAATTAATGTTTGCCTCAAATCATGTTTCAGCCTCCTCCGCAAGAGAAATTGCATCATGCCGAATTGTGACTTTTTTCCTCGAATCTTCTATCTATTGCCTCATTGAGTAAATGCGGTTTGTCATATGTGTATATATTTATATACGTACGTATGTATGCAATGCTTTTAAGGTCGACAAACACCACTGATCTGGACTTTAAATAAACAATCAACATCAGATAACTTTTATGCTGACCACAAGATGAAACATATAGCAACAAAATGTCAAACAAATATCTAGGTAGATTTACAGACAAACAAGACCACTCTCTTTTTATTTTATTCTACCACATGGATCTTTGTTTCCATTTGGTTGTAACCCAAATGCCCAATGTCAACATCGTGTATAGTACACATTAAATTGTATTTATTTGGAAAACCGTGGGGTAAGAGACATGTCCATGCAGTTGCGTGTTATCTTATACTCAGGATATTATATCATTTTGTCGCTCAAGAATATTGGGGTTCTTTCTTGCCCCGTAAGGGCTGAAATGTTGCTAGTGTATTTGTCATTTGATTTGTGGCAAAAGGTTTACTTTACTCTCGTTACCTCAATTACTTAATGTCCTTCTCCTCTCATAACTCCATTTTTTCTAGACCGATTAATGCCAAAAAGCTCCATATGCAACTGACCATAGTTGACTGCCGTCACGGTTCATTTTTATGCCTGAACGTTCTATTGTCAGAGGCATACTGACAGGTTAACGCTTCCCATTTTATTGTGTATTGCCTGCCGTACAGAAAAAAACACATGCAGTGCTCCCTTTTTCCTGATTTGAGAATGCTTGTGCTGCGTTATTAACTACACGTGTTATGGCCATTGATCACCATGTTGTTATTGTAATTCATTTGATAAATTCCCCTCAGAGTGCTTTTTTGCGAGATCTACAAAATGTGGCTTAGACAAGCATAAAGCTATCCATACAACGGCTTCCATAGTTGCACAATTACGGCTATTTTGTCTTGTGAAACAACAGATGTCAACATAATTATCAAGTTCAAGTTCTTTTTATTCCTCACTACCCTTAACCGAGGGACCGGGGCAGGATAAAAGTGTATATTGTGGTGCGCAAGACCATAATAATTTACCACTTTAGTTAAACTTTGCGTGGGTAAATAAATGATGATGATGATGATGATGATGATGATGATGATGATGATGATGATGATGATGATGATGATAATTATGATGATGATGATGATGATGATGATGATGATGATGATGATGATGATGATGATGATTATAATAAAAAAAAAAGTGGGGAAACCCCTGATCAATATCAGTAGATAGGTTAAGAAACTGCATACTATTCCAATAGCTGGATGACTTTCTCTGTCTCTCTGTCTCTGTCTGTCTGTCTGTCTGTCTGTCTGTCTCTCACATACATACACGTAAATATATATACATATATATATATATACATATATATATACATATATATATATATATATATATATATATATATATATATATATATATATATAATTTGGCAAAGTAATCATCATAATACAACACGACCCTGAGTATTTGAATTCTGATGTAACTTTTATTTCAATCAAACATAAAGTTAAAAGGATCAGGTTTATGTTAGGGGATGGGGTGGCATTACTCTTCTTCTGAAAGTAATGACGTATAGACTCCATTGTCACAATAGATCTCCAATGTGTCCAAGCCTTTCCTATTATCGGTGACGTCAATAAGTAATAATAAACCCAAACTAGCACGTTTATGTAAAGCATTGGCAGCTTGGATTCGAGCCATATTATCAGAAAGGGAATCTGCTTTATATTCACCCTTTTATGAAAGTGCCATTGGTCAATAAACAATGACAGAAAAAAGCAGACCACATTGGAAACTTTGATCTGCTCAGGCAGAAGTAGTGTGTCTGAGTATAGAGTTTGAGAACTGACAATGGTTACCGCTTCATGCACTTGATATGAATCAAATAATTTTGACATTTATTTAGATATTGAGATACAGAACTATTAAACTTCAGTAAATCATATCAGCATGTTGACGGGTTGTCCATTGATATATTTGTAATATACTCCGCGGAAATGGTCATGCACCCGACTTAATGGTTGTGTATGCAAAATTCACGGTGCTTTTTATGTTAAAATAAAAACAACGATCCATTCTGGATTTGTTATTTTAGATCACTCTTAAAACAACAGTGTGATTGAAATATGGACAAAGGTTGGCAATATATCCCAAAATTCCTGATTTAAAATAGGAACGTTTCAATGCATGATTTATGATCCTGTCTTAGAACTTGCATGTAGTATGTTGCTAACAAAGTGTTTGCGCACCTTTGTTGCCAATTAAGACTATTTCTCTTTAATACAGCAAGCAAGGACAGCACTGAAAAGCAGGAGTTTATCACTTGATTGTGCACACGGCCTCCTCATACGGGTACTGCGACCTGTGGTTGCCTACGTGATATTAGCAGTGTAATTATTGGCACAAAGCTGTGGTACGCAACCTCAAATTGGACCAATTATGGGGTGGGAGTTTGCCGCCTCAGACTATTTTCAAATTTATGATGATATAATGTTGCAGAACGCACACCAGCCTACTTTAGTGTAGCATTAACTTGTTAGGAATATATGTATATATATATATATATATATATATATATATATATATATATATATATATATATATATATATATATATGTATATATATCCCAGTACATCAGCTTTTGATTGCATTTGCAGTGTCACACCCCCTCCCCTCAAAATACTACAGAGAGAAAATAGTGATACAGTTAGTTCTCAAAAACACGCATTGTATTCATTACTTCCGATTTTATCTGGGGAGATTTTAGCTTGAATTTCGTCGCTAAAATGCAAATGCTTTCACCTATTTGCAATGAAAACCACTTTCAGTGGCACGCTTATTTGGTCGGAATGATTTTTTTAAAAATTATTTTTAGTCTGGATCTACAGGCACGCTTGTGCTTTACTGCAAGTATTTTTATTGCGACCATGAATCTGAAATCACTATAAAAATTCCGATAAGAACATTTTTTGTTGTCAGTAACAAGCCAAAGGCTTGTAACCTCGTGGCACACCGATCAATACACACTTTCGTGTTATGGGGAGCGACAGTAATTCGTTAATAACATTCGTTGATTCGTCAAGGTATCTTAAAATTACTGAATATACAGATGTACTAAATTACAGGTTAACATACTTTTCTCATGCGAAGATCAACAAACTTTTCAAAACAGTTTTTAAGCGATATACGCACATCGGCATTAGTATGTATCTAATGCAATGTACAATGTACACGTCACATGTGAAAATTTTCCTGTCCCATGTGCGAGTAGTGTATCTAGTCACTTTACACAGTTCCTCAATAAATATTTTTCTTGCGTAATTGTTTTTATTTTCGTTCATATAAAGGTTGCATGGACGCCGACGTGATGGTGTAATGTACTGATTTGCCATGATATGTTATATATAGGCAGTAACCGTAAATGAGGTGCATGTATCTGGGATAGACAAATGTTGTGTACGCTTAAAAATTAGCAATACCTGCACAGCTCTTTGAATATTCAGAACTCCGGGTCCGCCAATTTCACTGAATCTGCGATCGATGCTATTGACATATTTCAAACCCTGTATTTCTCTTTATTTTCAAAGGCAATACCAAATTCTTGAGGCATATGTTTGCATCAAGGTCGCGTTGTAAGTAAGTGAATCAGACACAGGCAACGTTGATTGTACGAACAACAAGCGTGCTACATCACAGCCATAAAATATTTATTTATCTTTGTAATGTTATAAAATGGATGTACTAATTCCTATGTACGTTTACGTAAAAGCAGGTGGCCTCTTTACTGGTGTTTGACATGCATCACATGCCGTGTACCAGCTTCACACTGGCATTTTTATCTAGGAGCTTGTATTACTTTTAGAGTTCCGTGCTCATTCTGCACGTGTTTGCGCATACTGCTTTACATTATCTAGGTTCAGCTCGCCACTCTTTGCTCTTTATCTTCCACTCACGAAAGTGTCTGTTTTCTCGTGATATGTTGAAAGCCTACAATGGGACACGGTCTTCTTAATGTTTTAGAAACATTCGAGTCATATTTTAATGATGTTTCACATGCACATTTCAAACCACAGGTAGATTAACATTCACATATAGCTATTTTATACCTTCAACCTGGATACAGCATTTTTTTTAATGTGATTGTTAACATCACTCTCCCCATGAAACAAGAGTATGGTACACACAGACACACTGACACAATCTACATTGGTCCAAAACTTGGTACCGCAGTGCTCAGAATACATGGGAGTTCCTGAGACATTTAAAAAAAAACAAAAAAACACAAGCCTCCCCCCTCCCAAAAATCATAATATGAAATCAAAATAAAGAAATAAAAAAGGAACAAACAAAACGAAATATATATATATATATATATATATATATATATATATATATATATATATATATATATATATATATATATATATATACATATGACAGCCCGCTCAAACGTTTGGATAAATTTCTTGCTCACGTTATAACAGCGACACTTCAATGTCTTGTCTGCTATCTGCTGCTGGGGACCAGTCAATGCATATTAAAGGTAATGCAAACATGTGTCAATGTTTGCATTTTTTTCGAGCTATCACATGTTGTGCATGTTGATGCAGCAAAACAGTTCATTTTATTTCATGATATATTTGTGTTTTAGATATGCAGTGCACTGGCCAGCCAGAATAAAATTGACACCACGTGTACATTAAATGTATTGTGGGGACGGTCCCTTGAATTTGAAAGGGCGTGGGGTGGGGAGTCAGAAATGGCCGAAACAAATGCCAAAATGTCTCCTTTAAGGCGAATCTGAAGTCCTGCCTTTGACAACAATCAAATTTGGGTCAGAAATGGTTTATTCTGAGCCAGTTTTCATTGGATAATTTCATCCCCATTGAAAAAGTTTTGGGATCGGCCTTTCTTGGGGTGAACATTTTCAGCGTTTCTTCTACTCATTTCTTCAGGCCCTCAGGCATATTTTATGACCTGTCCATCACTACAACCAAATATAGAGAAAACACTTAATAGCATGTCCAAAGGTAGCACCAGTAACCATGTCTATATATAAAACAGGCCTATACCCAGATGACATATCGTACACCAAATTGTAGTCTACACTCCAAGGTGAAATGGATTATATAACGCAATAAATGTTGAAGTTGGCAAGCAGTTGCATCAATCCAAAGCGCAAATAAATCGATTGAAACACAGAAAAAAATATAGAAAAAAGTCTTAAATGACGTTGCGCCATGTGCACAGAATATCATTGCAATAGAGCTGAAGACATTGGTAAAAGTACAGAGTATCGCAATTGGGTGTGTATGTGTGTTTAGAAACACTTTTTATAGAAGGCAAAGTGGTATATATATATATATATATATATTAGAATGTTTATTGGGTTGCAAAAATACCCAATATAATAACACTGTAAAGAACGCTAATTACGATTCAAGGGTTAAGCTTTATGAATCGGCCAACTGCGACATCCTGCATCCATACAACTGAGCCACAGAGAAACGGCTAATAGTTGATGGGACTATGGTTATAATCATTTACATCAAGTTCAATTAGATCCATAAAATAAACACTTCATAATCATGCGCAGGTCACACCATGGGCTTGCGCTAGTTTTTCCATCTTACACATATCATGTAGCCTCACATAAAATATCTCTACAGAAGATTATAGTACTTAAGTAAAAACACACACATACACATACAGAGAGAGAGAGAGAGAGAGAGAGAGAGAGAGAGAGAGAGGACTGAAATATGTGGTTTTAATATAGAAGACGCCGCCTTACATATGGGACCTTACCAAGAAATTCTAACATATAAATACATACATACATACATACATACATACGTATGTGTGTGTGTGTGTGTGTGTGTGTGTGCGTGCGTGCGTGCCTGTGTGGGTTTTGTGTGTGTGTGCGTGTGTGTGTGTGTGTAAACTTGGAAGTATGTCACCTCAACTGGTGTCGCACATATGAAACAGGCTTTTTTACACCACTATTATTACAACAGTCATGAATGAATGGAACAACAGTCAATCTGTGGAAGTTCAGTAGCACATGCACTCTAGGTAGACATTAAAATTTCATTCAAAACATAAAAATAGCTTACTTCCTACGGATAATACTGGTATGGAATATCTGTCGTGTATAAAACCTTGTTTTGCAGTAGCACAGTCCATATCTGTTCACAAATGGCAAATTTGTTCTTGTGGTTATATAAACACGTAAATTTCGATGTGGCTATCAGCCCCTCTAGTTAACTAGATTTAGAGAAATGTTCAGGATTTTCCTGTGAATCTCCTCATCCATAAAATGCAGTCTTTCGATATTTGCTTGACAAATGATCTTATGACATGGCCAGTCGTTCCTCTGGGATTCCCCCTCCCATTTTAAACCAATTTAATTCTGTTTTCATTATTTTTCATTTCTTATCTAATGCGGTTTGACGATTATGCTGAAACCTTGTGGAGGGGTCATATAGAGGTATGCACCTGGTGGTGATGCCCCAGATCCCCACCTTTTAACGATTTTTTTCTTTAAGTTTGGGTACTTTTGTACCGCTCTTATTTCTGTTCATTACAGTGAAAGTGAATCGGGATTGCAATGGTAAATCACATGTTTAACTTCTTCTCCAAAGCTATTATTACAGTTTGCTTCAAACGTAGTGAGAGTGTACCTTGGTTGGGTTGGTACTGAGTTTCTTTTATTCAAATGGTCACGCTCCTGTGACCTTTTAAGTTTTGTATTTCCTAAATCAACCCCCTCCTGTTAAACTAGATTTACGGACGTTTTCAGGATTTTCCTCGAAATCGCAGATCCCTTCTCCAAACCGCTTCGCCAATTGCTCCGGAACAACATAGGTACGCTTGTGGAAGCCCCTAGCCTTTAATTTGTTCACTGGGTGGCGCTGCGATGTTTTTATATTTACCACTCTTTGTATGTTTTATCTATTAACGACTTCTTCACTTAAATCTTATGTTTGATTTTCTTTAAACTTGAGATGGGGGACGGTGTAGCAGGACTTAATCTCTGACAAAGCTCTCCACTACATGGTGCTGCTTGCATTTTTTGATTTTTGACCAATCATCTATCTTTAGCTAACTACAATAGGGATAGCGGCAATTATGATTTTGTCTCAGTAACGGTGCATCCTAGGTCCATGGTTACTTTTACACACTCATTCGAAGAAACCCACGGGGTTTCTTTTGCTGGCATTAATTTTGACCTTGATTAGTATTGGTAGGTTAAACTGACATATTGGCTAATATCTAAGAAATGGTGGATCGTAGACCCGTGGTTGTTATCAACTATAGGGGTTCTCTTGTTGTCAATTTTTACCTTCAGTGACCTTGGAAAGTCAAAGTGACTTGTTGGTTTATATGTTTGCAATAGTGGATCCTGTCACGTTTCATCTAAAAAATGACCACTCCTGACATGTCTGACCGGCAACTTTGACATTGCTACCAATGATGGTCTTTAATGAAGGCGATTTTAACATTATTCCGAAGGTCACAGGACCTCTTCAGTCTCTGTGTCTAAGGTCAGCTGAACACATGGCTTTTATAGTCCTATTGTCTTTAACACTGCCTTGAATTGAACTAAGTTAAATATACCGTAAATAAATTCCAACATTGCCATTTGTGCAAAGCTAGTTCTATATTAAAGACAAACATAAAAGGACTGCGATTGTCCTGTGCTGAGCTGACCTTACATGCACAGACTGAAGAGGTCCTGTAACTTAAGTATGATATCAAGGTCACCTTTATTTAAGACCATCGTCACTGTTGCTAACAAGAACATATCCCCTCACAGTTTTCTTGAATATTGATGATTTAGTAACAATCAGAACATGACGGCACCAGCATGTGGTGAAACAATTTGGTGGAGATCAAGTTTGGTGGACATCAAGTTCACTTACATTCAGAATAAGTCTGAAGACGACCCAGCTTACTGTTTGGGCGAAAAGGTCAACAAAAGGCACACAAAAATTCTTCAAAATGGGTATAACAACAGCAGCTCCACCTGTTGAGCAAATTAGGCTAAGTGGTCCCCAGAAATGCCCTATGCAACTGCAAGCAATTAATGTGGCGATTTGGGAGAAGATGTTTTTAAGATTTTGCCCCAAATATATGAAAAGCGAAAAATTCAATGGAGCGTGACCATATGAACACATACACCAGATATTTACCCAAGTTACCTCCCCATTAAGTTTGAAGTTAATATGATTGACGGTTTTGGCGAGGAAGTAAAATGTGACTTGTCATTGCAATCCCCATTGACTTGCATTGTCATCAATGGAAATTTACTTATTAACCAATAAACACTCTAATTGGAGGCTTCGTTACATATCAGAGATGTGGATTATTATTACTTAAGTTGGCCCTTCCACAACCTACATGTCCATCAAGAATCTAAGAGAGGGTTTTGTAGAAGTCCAAAATAGCTTTAACACACATGAATTTGTAAAAAAAATCAGCGCCACCTGAGGAAAACAGATTAAGGTACAAGGTTTCTCAGAAAAGTCCCTGTGCAATTTCAAAGCAATTGGCTGGGCGGTTTCGGAGATTATTTTAAGATTTTGCCAAAACGATGAAAAAAATCCCAAATCCCTGGATCATGACCATTTGAACAAACTTGAAAGACGCCCGATCAAGATACATCCCCATCAAGTTCCAAGTGAATCTGCCTGACGATTACGGATAACACAAACATGTAACGTGTGTACAGGCGGACGGGCGGAGGGATGATGCAGCACCGACTGTTCTATAAGCTCAACTAATTGGCAAGTAAGCAGAGCTAGTTAAAACTTACTGTTTCCCCCGTCCATGACGCTCTTTAATCTATAACTTTGGTGCATATTCCATGTATTCCGGAAAATTGAGTAAGTTTTTGGCTAAAACCACCGAAGACCTAAAGACACCTGTTGCGCCGGGCATGCCAATCAAGAGAGTGTACATACGGTTTGAGAGTCCATTCCAACAACACTTTAGTTGTCCAGTATTCCGACAGGCCTGTCAGCGAAGTGACAGGATTGCTCAGTGACTCTGAGCGGCATATGTAACAGACTTCTTTTCAAATTACCCATCATTATTCTTTTGCGTAAATTTAACCCGAAGAAAAGCATCGTAATATTTGTTTTTGTGCAGATTTCATGTAGACACTATCGCTGTGTAAAGAACGCATACTTTGGCCGCTCTCACTGGTCAAATACACCTGTACAAATACTGAAACTGCTATGCATTATTTGTATTTAATCAAAAAAATATGAACATTTCCTGGCGTCTTAGCATCTATGGACTATGTGTTGGTGAGAGAAGCAAACCTCTTGTATAAATCCTTCCAGATTCACTTTTCCTATAGGCACCGAGCTACTATCACTTTTCTCATTATATCTGGGTGCCACCCCAGATATATTGTTTTTCCTCGCAATCTATATTATGTGTGGATGCAAACCCAGACATTTTGTTTCTCCAAGGATTTCTTTCTTTCTTTCTTTCTTTCTTTCTTTCCTTGCTTTTTTCTTTCTCTCTTTCTCTCTTTCTTTCTTCTTTCCTTCTATACGACTATATTTGTCCGGAGTTTTTCTCCGACACTATCATTCCGATAATCACCAAACTATAGTGACTTGCCTACCGATGAAATTAAGCACCTGGTTTGGAATAGTCATAATGTTTAAAATTATGCAAATTAGGGGCAATCAAAATTTCAAAAGCTCCATATCTTCCAAACTATTGCAGACAGACACAAAGTTCTAACTTACTCGTGTAGGTTTGAGACATCTGTCAATGGACAGTGAACAAAAGTTCTAAAAGTGCAACTAAATGTGGCAAATTTGAGGCTATTTTGCCATGTTGTCTGAATATATGCTTGTGGAAGGGGGAAAGGGGGGCACATTGTGTCGAATATAAAATGGTTTGTTACCTTGACACAAAATAATTCAGACTGGAATCATCAATTATAGATGATATCAAGTCAGATTCACATGTTGAAGTATTTAATGAAACAATCATCACTCAATACTTTTTATGCAAAAAAGCTCATAATCACCATGCAAACCCTGTTAAGCAAAATGCATATTTGGGTTCAGTGTGGCTACAAATTAGTTCTGCTTACTGCTGATTAGCTGAAGATAAGTTTTAGACAAGGTCTACTGAATATGCAAGCCTGCCTTACAGTGGGGGGCTGAGCCCCATGGAGCGCTGGATATGCATGTTTGCACAGCTGTGCGTGTGTGGGAAGAGGGGGAGGGGGGCAGGTTTGTCACAGCAGCATTTTCCTCCTTGGACAACTGTCATGCCATTTTGTATATATGTGGCTGGTGGCTGAGGGTCCGTGTCCGTCCCTGGGTTTTCTTAACAGGCAAGAATAGCATTACCTTGAACAGGGACCTCCATGTGATGAATTCTTCTGCTATAAAAATTTGAAATGGGTTATGACTGCCTCTCTCTCTCTCTCTCTCTCTCTCTCTCGCTCTCTCTCTCTCTTTCTTCCCCTCTTTCTTTTTTCTTTCTTCCTTTCTTTCTTTCTTTCTTTCTTTCTATCTTTCTTTCTTATGTTTATATGTGAAAAATACGAAGATCTTGACAGTTTTAGCCTGGAAAACAATTTATGAACATTGTAGGAAATGTCATTATCGTTTGTTCTTCAGAAAAGGTTCTAGCAAATATTGTGTTACTGCATTGGTCCTTTAACCTTGACCGCCAGCAAAATTTTTGACATATTTAGTAAACTGACTTTATTTTGCTGTAGTGCTACATGTTTTAGCGCTTGTTTCACTCGTGAAACAAATCTGTAAAATGAAAACCGTTGTGAGATAAGAGTTAAAACTTAGCTTTAATGGATTTTTTTCTCCAAAATGATGAATTTATAACTTGAGTGAAATACCTGAAAAAAAACGAAAAAAAAAAAAAAACTGTGAACATGTAGAGAACACAGGTGCTGCCTTATGGCTGTAACATTACTACTGGACCCAATGGGGATGATGGGTTTTGCGGGATAATATATATTTGTGACATCTTCATATGTTAGAAATCCAATAACAGTTGGCATTGACATCTTCATATGTTAGAAATCCAATAACAGTTGGCATTGCATATACATAACACTGTTTCCACAAAATTTTCCACTATTAAGCTGTATATAAAATTATTTCTGTCACACTATGCAGATCCATTTACCCCTCTTTCATTATGACTCGCTCCAAAGTGACACACATGCAGCATCATTGCAGACCCTTCACATTCGAGGTGTACTTGTGGTTGCAGTTGTATACTTCCATTGTACTCACCATTAACTCTCAATTTTATTTTCAGACAGTGAAAAACGTTTCACAATATACTTGGATATACCATTTACTTGTCATAAAATACTTACAGATCCTAATTAGAAGCACACTGTGGAGACAGCACAGTTATTCTGATGATTTAAAAGAACATGGAGTGGCGGTTTCCTATACTGAACTTGGCATGGAAGCTTTCTATTCTATTTGCAATGGAAGTTCACTAATGCGCCAGCTTGGAAAGGAAGCTTCTCATTACAGTGGGATGATAAATAACTACCAAACATTGCATGCAATAAAATTGGACAACATGTTTGAAAAGGTCCCATTATTACGTCTTAAATGTTCTAGCTGTTAAGTTGAATAGATAAACCCAATGCACATTGAGTAACCCCCTGATTGATAAGTAATATTTTGACAACTCTTTCTAGTAGTGTGCATTGTGTTATAGCATACAGCCTTGCAGTAAGGAACTGTTCTTAAAGTGATTCAGTTGAATTCATATACAATGTAAAGGGAATTCAAACTAGATCTGCCACAACTATCAGGATACAATAAACATTAGGTGTACATAACTTTAACAGTTGCACATTGGCTGTCAGTGTTACTAACGTCATAATTTTTACTTTTGTATATGCATGTTTATAAAATATATGCGTAATTCTATTTCATTACCTAGACTACATGGGACATTAATGTATTTTTTCCATGTTGTATCTAATAAGTTGTAAATAGCGACTCATTGAATTTTAAGTAATACCTTGGTGCTTTAACCTGTTGAAGCATATACATGAATTGCAGCCCTTATTGGGAAGCGCCAATCTGTGATACGCGATATGTAAAAGTAATGTTGCCTTGATTTGTGACATACCTACAGTGATATGTGACATTAAAATGGATTAGTGTGGTAGGTTCATATCTAAAATGCTTTTTTTTTGTGATATGCAATATCTATAAAAGCAGCTCTCTTTTATGATATGCACCAAACAGGAGGTATTCATTAATATTTCAGTGATAAATACTTCGCATACATTTAGACCAATACTCCTCTGTCTGTCTGCACCAACATGCAGTAGTCCACCCAAAATGCTTTTGGTATATTTTGTGTCATTAAGCTTAGACATTTACCTTGAACACTTACAACATACTACAGATAGGTGTGTTATTCAGGTTCCAAATCACAGCAACAAACTTTCTTCAAAGGATTTCTATTAATCAAATTTCGCAAGCACCCAGACAGATTTGCTGTTAAACAAATCTTCTTTTCTAGTTTCTTTCTTTCCATGGGATCCAAATTTGTCCGCAGTGTTTTTTTCCGACGCAATTATTCTGAAAACCATCAAACTTGCCATTTTTACTAACCTTCCGATGGAATTTTGCACCTGGTTTGAAATAGTCATAAAATTCCATATCTTCCACAATATTTCAGATAGACACAAAATTTCAATGTTCATGCTAGGAGTGTGACACCTAGAAATACAATGGGCAGCACATAAAAGTTGTGGGATTTCAAATTATGCTAATTAGGGACATTTTCAGCTTGGCTCAGGAATAAGTGGCGTCATTTCAAAGGATATATGGCGCCTGTTTGGACATATCTTGTGCTATTGCAGATGGAAACAAATTTTAATGTGCATATATAGGTTTGTAACACCTGCCAATATAACGGATAGAAAATGAAAGTTGTAGAATTTCAAATGATGCTAATTAGGGACATTTTTTTAGCTTGGCCAAGGAACAAGTGGCGTCATTTTTCAAGGATATATGGTGCCTTTTTGGACAGTTCCTTGCACATATATTACCCATGCCTGCTTTGTGTACTTTCCTGGTACCAGCTCTTGCAAGTGCTCAAACTTGTCTTTTGGTTGTTTAAATACTGTGTAAAAGGTGAGCCTTTGCTGAAAGATTTCTGCAACACCAGGCAATAGCTACAGGCATTGCTCTACTAAAGCACTCACTGCCAGTGACAACCTATTTTGAGAGCCAGACCACTGATTGCACTTGGCCTCTTTTGTAAAACCAGTTCACAGTGAGTTATATGCAAGCAGAGACTCAGTCTTGTGAGAAAAGTTCACAAATTGCTGCATCACGTAATGACTGAGTACTTTTTGATGGTTGGATACAGATCACCTCATTTATTATTCATGAAGGTCACTTGATCCCAGAGGCTTCACTTACTGGCTGTGCGAGAAAACTGAAAAATGGATACTGACTTTTCTGTTTTACATACTCCTCTGTAGTAAAAAAAATGAACTTAGAGAGCACAAATGAGATTTGTTAAGTACAATTGAGCACATTGGAAACCTGTTGAGAGCTACTCTGAACTTATCTATCGAGTTTTTTTGAGAACTGCTGGGCACTATTGAGAGTTGTTGTGAAACACTAACCACCATTGTATCAGGCTATATATATATTGAGCACTGATGTATCAGGCTATATATTCTAGCACCAAATATATATATATATATATATATATATATATATATATATATATATATATATATATGTATATATATATATATATATATATATATATATATATATATATATATATATATATTGAGCACTGTTGTTGCAGGATACTGAGAGTTGTATCAGGCTATATATTGTCTAGCATCACAATGGCAAGATACTGTCAATTATTGTAGCAGGATAGATTGGAATACGTTGTACACTATGTACCAATGCAAATAGCTCAAAATACAGTGAAAAAATACAAGGTCTGTTTAGTCATAATGTCTGGGTGCCAACCCAGACATAATGTTTTCTCAAAATATATTTTTATTTCTTCTTCTTTCCGCCACATAATTTGTCCACAGCTATTCTCAGACACCATGCAAGCTACAGTGTTTAAGCCTGGCATGGTAACAGAGCTACTAGGGAAGTTGACTCTGATTTGGAATAATCAACATGTTTAAAGTTATGCAAATTAGGGGAAAGTAAAATTTGAAAAGCTCCATATCTTCAAAAGTATAGCAGATAAACACAAATTTTTAATAGGTGCATATAGGTTTGTGACACCTGTCAATATAATGGATTGTAAATGAAAGTTGTAGAATTTCAACAAATGCTCATAAGGGGCATTGAAAAATTTAAAAGTTGAATATCTCCAAAACTATTATAGATAGAGATGCCATTCCAACTTCAATATACAGGTTTAAGGCAAAGCCGCATCCAACGAACTATGAACAATAGTTATAGGATTTTAATTTATGCAAGTTAGGTGAATATGCAAAATTTAAATCTTGAATGGCTTCACAACTATTATAGATAGAGGTCCCATTCCAACTTCAATTTATAGATTTGTGACATAGTGGCATCCAATGAACCACAAATCAATGTTGTAGGCTAACAATTTATGCAAATTAGGCAAATACACCAAATTAAAGTCTTGAATCGCTTCAAAACTATTACAGATAGTTGTGTCATTCAAACTTCACTTTTTAAGCTTGTAACAAGGCCACATAAAGAACCAAGGTTTTAGCATTCTAATTTAAGCAAATTAGCGTAATGCACAAAATTTAAATTATGTTGGAGAATGGCAAAGTATAGCATTAAAACTGTTCTAATTTTGAAGGCACCTACAGATTTACTGTAAAGCAAATCTTCTTTTCTATTAGACTTACTTTGTAGCCCTTGGCGCAATTTTTTACAATTTAAAAATAACATTTACTTAAATTTTTATTCTTTTGTGTGTTTTGAGAAGCGCAACTAAGATCTACGTATTAGCTTAAAATGTCCAGGTATGTAGCAGAGAGTTGGGTTAAAAAAAATTGAAGTTTTTGTGAGCCCCTAACACCATCCCCATGTACGTGCCATGTCTGGTGGATCCGAAAAACATCTTGAATGAATGAATGAATGAATGAATGAATGAATGAATGAATGAATGAATGAATGAATGAATGAATGAATGAATGAATGAATGAATGAATGGATGAATGAATGAATGAATGAATGAATAAGTAATGAGACAGTATATTTCATAGTGGGCTTTTTCCTTTCTTTTTTACGCGTGTCCAATTGTTCTGGTAAATTAACATTAGATGGCAAACTTAGGGCTTCTTATAATCGGCTAATTGCGTGAGTGTCTTAAGATCTGATAAAATTTATGCGGACGTGGGGGTATTCTTTCTGTTTATTAATCGATATCACGTCTTTCATATTTCTTTCAGTTCGCCTGCTGCTTACTGAACAGAAGTTTGCGTAACTACGAAGGCCACTAGCCCCGTAATGGCTGTCTGTATATTTGCTTCCATGATAATTAACACCGCCTTGTATGCTCATGTATCAAAAGGCAAAGCAAACGTTGGGTCTGAGAGTAAGAAAAAAATTGTAAGCGTGAATACGAAATAGTTAACAGTCAGTGATTACGATTTTTAGCGCGCAAAAAAACAAGAACAAAAATTCAAACAAAAAAGGAAACAACTCAAGCAAACAAAAACATAAAATCCGACCGCGTACACTTTCAAACATATCTAATCGAGATAAAATCATATGACGCAGTAGTCACAGTTTAAGCTTTGCTCTGAACTTTACTTTGTAATCTATCTATCTATCTATCTATCTATCTATCTATCTATCTATCTATCTATCTATCTATCTATCTATCTATCTATCTATCTGTCTGTCTGTCTGTCTGTCTGTCTGTCTGTCTGTCTGTCTGTCTGTCTGCCTGTCTGTCTGTCTATCTAAACTCTTTTCCTGTCAGAAGTAAGTGAACATCTTACTTTAGCGCGACATACGTACTCGTGCGACATGAAGCTGGTGAGCTGGTAATCCGGGCTCGGTAAGTTTCATGTATGATCTCTTACAAAATATACTGTGTTAATGAGACATTGAAACAAACAAAATCAAAGCAGACGACATTTGGTGGTGGGCAGCTTCAGGGGCAGAAGGTATGCTTTCTTTCAGTATCACGTCCTCCCAGATCTGCCCTGATTTCCTCAGCTGTTCCTGTTTATCTTCAGACGCAAAAAAGGGAGACTACTACTTCTACTATAATTACTGCCACATTAGTGTACAGATATGTATGTATGTATGTATGTATGTATGTATGTATGCATGTATGTTGTATGTATGTATGCTTGTATGTATGCTTGTATGTATGTATGTATGTATGTATGTAGTATCAAAATATGTACATATGAATGCATATATGTAAACTCATATGTTTGTTTTGTTTATTTCATTGTCTTATTTCGGGTGGTTTTGATTTCTTCTTAGCCTGTTTTGGAGGTTCGCTTGTAAACTTATTTTGCTGGTGAAGGTATATCCCCCATATAAATCTTATTACATTCTTATTAATATTTTTCTCGGATATCCTGTAGGTGTTTAAACTGTTCGAACATATTAACCAGGAATTAGTTGATAACGGCACGTCTAAGAAAAGGAAAATGTCTCGGCCTTGATGGCAGGCCCATGTCAAAAAATCTCCGCGGACCTGGAACACGTCATGCAATATAGTTCAATAGACGTTTAAATCTGGTTCAGATTTTCATTCTGTGCTTAGCTCAGGTACGCTGTTGCATGAGTATCTTCAATACAGCCTGTCGTGAAAGACATTCCCTCCCCCCCCCCCCCCCAAAAAAAAATCTTCACATTTCTTGACTCAACTGGTCAGAAGTACTTGTCCCCTCTCACATTCATTCCCCGTTTTTGCACCGGGGGTGGGGGTGGTGGGGTGGGTGGGATGAGAGTGGGCGAAGTGTAAAATAGTTCAATGTGGCGAAGACTTATTACTGTAATAAACGCTGCCTTGACGCACAGAGGTCTTGGCACCGCCTGCGCCAACTAGGAGTCGAGGCAGCTGTAGACTCTGCTTTATTATTGACCCTGAAGAGTTAGATGTCAATTATAGAAGAATCCAGCAGATTGCACAATATTCCTTGGCCTTCTGGTGAAACGCAATCTAAGTCTGTTTAGAATTGGTGATTGTAGCATTCTGCATGTTTTGTTAGCGTAAAGCAGGCAGCTTGTGAGTCAAACGTGGTAAACGCGGGGTGTGGGTCAGAGGTCACGTTTGATCTATCCTGGCTACCTATCAGGTTCGGTTCACTAAGATTTATGTGTTGATTTCATCTGAGCCACATATCGTTGCAAGCAACTATTGTTGTGACAGTTGGAAATTGATCTTCTCCTATCAGTTATCTGTTTTACAAGCGGAATTTCCAAAGTAGGGCTTCGGGTTCGGGCAATGTATATCCAGGAGATCCCGTATGCATTATGTAGCAAAGACGTCCAATGTTTACGCTAGGTGAGGGGAACCTACTTTTTCTGTAACTGGAGGCCAAAATTCCGTGGTTGTCCATCAATAAGTACGCGGTTCGTGCCAGCATCACGGCTGTCGCGGCAAAGCTGGCATTTTTCTTGTAAATGTTTTCTATGGTAGTGGTGCTCACCGCGATAAGTCTTATACGAGAATGCTCTATGAGAATGCCACTGGAAAACGAATACATCGGTTTAAAAAAAATCGTTTATTTGGAACTTGGAGATGTACACTACTTACCCTATGACAGGGTGTCATATTGTTCAACTTTCCAAATGTTCAATAACATTTTAGCTGTGTGACTATTTTAATCAACCATGCATCTCCTCTCTCTCTCTCTCTCTCTCTCTCTCTCTCTCTCTCTCTCTCTCTCTCTCTCTCTCTCTCTCTCTCTCTCTCTCTCTCTCTCTCTCTCTGTGTATCTCTTGTAATCAAATGGAGATACGCTTAGAATATTGAACATACAAACATGTTGTAATGTTAAGCCAATGACAGAAGGATACATAATTCGATCCAAGCCCTTTGTTATATGTGTAAGTATTTGCGATCAAAATTGGCATACTTTTTTCACCTGAACAACGGACAAATATTTTCGATTGCAGGAACCAGAAAGACGTGGCAGTGTTTGCCTTTTTAGTTGATAAAACAGCTGGCTTTGTTCAAGCATAGAACACCAACCTATTGACAGATGGTCTTTCTGGAAGAGTGTCAGCTTGCAGACATCTTCATGCACATGCGGGCACATGTTTTAACCGAAACGGTTGAATTCTTAACTCGGTACGAATGAGAGGCCTTCATGTGAAAAACTTGCAGGCGGAATAGACCTGTAATAATTTAGAATAGGCTGGCTATTTTCGTGACCAGTATGGACAGGGGCTGAACGCAGTATAATAATCAATCACTACAAATAGCAGCAAGCTGGTTACGCTTGCGGGTGTATTCGGTTGATATTGATACAATGAGACAGCCGGCATATGTAAAATTGTTCATGTAGCTTCATTTAATACTGACTTCAAAGGTCATCTCTGTGACGGTCGGGTCCAGATCCTTGCCGTATTCATTAAATTAAACGTGGCTTCCTTCTCAGAACTCCCAAAGAGCAATCAGCTGCGAAATGGACGAATTAGAGCCCTTGGGAGGAAGGTATATCAGGACCGCTAGCCACGGAAAAAGTACAAAAAAAAAAAAATAGAAGCTGGCCATTGACTTCTTATCCTTTTGCACAATGACTTGGTAATGTAGTTCAGAGAAGTAGTATAGGCTAGCATGCACAATAAACAAATGGAAGTCCGTTGGTGAAGCACATGACATTTTCAATAAATTTCAGGATGATATAGAAACAACAATTTGCAACACATTGTGTACCTCAAGAAGTAATCGAGGGTGTTTTGATTTTATCTTGTTTTTGCTTGCAATTATTTTATTTCGTCAGTACACAGATTAAATCAAACACATATTATATATTTATATATATATATATATATATATATATATATATATATATATATATATATATATATATACATACATACATACATACATACATACATACATACATACATACATACACGTATCAGTGTGCAAATGGTCTTTGCTATAGCGTACATGAAGTCCCATTGATAACTTCAATTAGAAATACTCTCCACTATATACACTGTTTATATATTTACCCTGCAATAGGCCAAATATTGATTTTGATTCTAAAAGTTGCAATTCCCTCAAATCCGTGATCCGGTATCAGTGTGTGTGTGTGTGTGTGATTGCTCTTGGTATATTCCTGTTTAGACGTACACTTGGTCCATTTAAAGCGCAAGTTTGTTAGCAGAGTTCACCAAGGTTACACGGTATGATAATCAATTTAATACTTTTTGTGTATAAATGCAAGTCCACCTGACCAGGGAGCTGGTAATATGTGATGATGCATGTGGCTCCATTGTACATGGAGTATGTGTCTGTTTATTTGGTAATATGTGCACAATTATTATCATGAACAAAGGTACAGTTACCCCCGCACGTGTGAAACAAAAGAAGCTAAACCACAGTATGGTCTAAATTTGTGCAAGATAATATCAAAAACTCATTTCTTAATAAATTCCTATTTTTTTCATCATGAGAGCTCATCAAAGGGCACATCCTTTGCATGATGGTAACATATAACAAACAAACAGGTAAGCGTCAGCAGGTGTGATGTGACAGCTTTTCACTTTCTCAAATTGCATCTCTCATCTTTTAGTACATATTTTCAACATCATTTTTATATAAATCCTTAAACTTTGAAAGAGCTTTGCTTAAAAACTCTTTGATCATTAAGTCAGACTGTGAATCTAAGAGCGTAATTTAGAACTTTGCTGATATTCCATTTCTCTGTGTGATTTTGAAAGTACGAAACAAAGAAATTGCCCGGGTCCTGCATAAAATACTTTGAGCGCACAAATAATACGGTCCCGTTTAATGAAAAGAAATGACTGCCTAGGTTATAGTATAAGGTAACAAGTTCCAACGTTTGTCAGGCTTGCAGTTTATAGTATATTTGGAGTAATTTTGTCACAAAGTGTAAATGAAATCCTTTTACAAAGGTACCACTAACACTTTTGAATAATCGCTTAAAAACTGTATTTCAAAGTGAAAAAATCTACATATCTGTGCAAATCAGCGAACATGTATATATATATATATATATATATATATAGTATATATATATATATATAGTATATATGTATATGTATATATTATTATATATATATATGTGTATATATATATGGAAATAATCATATATATATATATATATATATATATATATATATATATATATATATATATATGGAAATAATCAGGCATACAATTGCCCAGTACATTCTTTTATAGCTATGATTACCTGTTTTTTAAGCATATGTTACAGTCAAATGTTAACCTCCCGGCTCCATTTGCCAATAGGGCTTCCATCATGCTCAGTCACGGTACCTCTCGCGCCATATGTTCATTGTCAGTGTGACGCTTTGTTGTGCCCGTGTAAAACGTGGCTGTTTGACCGTCAAAGAAAATGAACAGGGACGCAAGGTGTAAAAATATATGACATGTAATGCATCAAATGCGGGATATTACAATAAAGTAGACGGTGTGGAAAACGAAGCTACTGTAATTCATTAAATGCTTTGTTGCCGTGATATAACATCTGATATAATCACGATGACCCTTCTTTTTGTTGTACTTACCCACACTGAATTACCACTCCTATGAGCCCTGGATTCTATTTCACCATTAATAATAAGGTGCGTAGAAATGTATGGTTGTTTGTTTAATTTAATAGAGCATTACAGCAAATGTTCACAAAATATGTTTCACGAAAATGGAATGTGTTAGTTACTTTTGTAGCGGTAATTCAAGTACATGTGTACACCCGATCCGCACCTGTCGCCAATGCTGCAACAACGAAATGCAGCAAAGTTACAAACCTTATCATGCCATTACTCCACAATTATTATCGCAATGACCCTCACACATGTAATGACAAGTTGATGCAAGTGCATTCATAGACACACTTGGTAAACTAGGAAAGATGATTTGCTGCATAGCAAATCAGTGTGTGTATCTTCAAAGCATATTGGTATGGCAATGTACAACTATTCCATAACACAGGGGTAGAAGTTGGAATGGGGTCTCTATCTTTTATTGCTTTAAAGTTATTTAAGATTTAGAATTTATAATAGTGCTATTTATCATAATTTAAATTGCTACAACTTTTATTTGGAAATCATTAGGTGCGCAATGGTCAACAACCCCCTACATGAAGTTGGAATGACATTTCTATCTATTATAGTGTTAAAGATATTCAAAGATTGAAATTTTTGAATACTGCTAATTAACATAATTTAAATTGCTGCAACTTTTGTTTTAGATTCATTACATGCGCAATGGTCAACAGCCCCTTAGTAAAAGTTGAAATGACATCTCCATCTATAATAGTTTTGAAGATATTCAAGTTTTAAAGTTTCAAGTGCTGCTAATTAGCATAATTTAAATGGCTACAACTTTTGCTTTAGATTAATTGGATGCGCACTGGTCAATAACCCCCTAGTAGAAGTTGGAATGACATCTCTATCTATTATACTTTTGAAGATATTCAAGATTTAAAATTTCAAATGCTCCTAATTCGCATAATTTTAAACATCTTCATTCCTCTGTATAAAACGGTCAAACTCCTTGTATGGAGGTACAATCATGCCAAGTTTGGAGTTTCTATTTATGATAGTGTCCGAGAAAAGTGTCGGACAAATTTGCTGGTAAAGAAGAAAGAAAGAAAGAAAGAAAGAAAGAAAGAAAGAAAGAAAGAAAGAAAGAAAGAAAGAAAGAAAGAAAGAAAGAAAGAAAGAAAGAAAGAAAGAAAGAAAGAAAGAAAGAAAGAACAGAAAAGTGTGTGTTGACACACACACTTTAATAATCCTCCAGATGGCTGCAACCACTGAAACAGTGTGAAGAGACAATGTCAGTGACTAGGCCTACCGATGCCATGGCACCCAATTCCTCCGGCTCCACACCCAAAATGAACTCTGCTGAGTTAAGTACTGTCATAATTGTTGTATAGACCTAAAACTTTGATCAAGAAACCTCTGTCCCGTAAAAATGATCCAAACAGAACACGAGCACGTTCGAAAATCGCCCACCACAAGGCGTATTTGCCTGCTTGCCATTGTTGGTCACCTTCAACCGTGATATCTTGATTTGTCACATGACTTCATTCAGCCAATAACATTTGTTGGACATCGTTCGTCTAGGGGTGCCCCTATGAGTTTTTTTTGTTTTTTTTTTCCTTTTCGTTCCAAAAACAATATCTGCAGGAAAGCCAAATGTAGTCCTAAGACACCATTATGAGATACAGCGGTCTCTGTTTTTTTATGATCAATATTTTGAGTCTAGGCCTATTTGGAAGGTTGTCACTTAGAACGGTACAATCTTCAGACTTGCGCCCTGCTCGCTCCTAGGGCCCCGCTCATCTCCAAAATGGTAAATTCTGCGGTGGAGGGAATACACATGTAACCGAGAACGGCGTAAACAAAAGCGATGATAACGGGTGAACATAGGCCAGTAAATCCCTTTCTGGCGTCAAATTTGCGGGGATTTTTAACTTGAAACCATATTATAATTGAAATTAAGTATGGCGTGGCATTCATTGTTGCCAAAATATAACTCAAGAGACGGTGAGATCGAAGTAAGATCGCTTGCCTATCGGCTCGCGATCTGACTTCGATCTCACCGCTTCCTTCGTGCTCTATTGGCAACAATGAATGCCACGCCATACTTAATCCTTAACCATTTATACCTCATGTAACACAGGCTATCATTTGATACCTCTGCACAATGGAACTAAACATGTTATGGTACGAATCTGTGTAAATAGTCTTCAAAATTCACTCTCGACTGGGCTCGGATTGTGGTATTTTGGAACAGTGAATCCAGAACCAACCGATTCAGAGTCATATTTAGTGAAATATGTACACAGGCGATGAAAAAGCACAATATACTGAAACTGAGAAAAGATAGAAAGATAAAATCATAAAACACATAATGAAATTAATGACAAGTTCAATGTTCCATGCGCAAAAAAACTTTATCGCTGAAAAAGTACCTTTTTTACATTCTATGTACATCTTTTGACTCTAACATGAAATCTAGAATGACTGCATAGTCCTTAATATTTTCTTCTGGAGAAACATATATCACATTCTACCCGATCTATACTGCGTACAATTTTGTACACTTCAATTAGATCGCCCACTGGTCTGCGCTCTGCCACAGTAGTTGATTTTTATTTATTTATTTATTTATTTATTTATTTATTTATTTATTTATTTATTTATTTATTTATTTATTTATTTATTCATTCATTTATTTATTTATTTATTTATTTATTTATTTATTTATCTATTTATTATTTTTTTGTTAGTCCATGTTCAGAGAACGATTTAGAAAAATTAAGAAGCACTATTGTAGCTGTTCTCTAAACCTTTTCTAAAATTTTCATTTCCTTTTCCATAAATGGAGACCAATTTTCAACACAGTGTTCCACGTATGGTCTTACAGCAGATTTGGCCAGCCCATATAGTGATATGTCTGAAACAGAATGACTATCGGCCGGGGAAAATGGGATGATACAATTTCATATCATGGGCAAATATTTACATGAAGCAGAGATTATTGCAGGTAAGTCATTAGTGCACAAGAGAAAAGCACCTGCCACATGACACTGCCATCAACTATGGTAATTTTGAACCTGTAATGGTCACATATTGGTTCCTATCTCGAAAGAAAAATCTAATCTTCAATCTAGGCTTTTAAGATTCCCAAATATCATATTGTTTACAACTTAAAACTTAGTCTAGCATGAGGAACTGTATCAAATATTTTCTGGAAATTAATAAACTAAAACGTCAAAGGGAAAGTCCTCATCATGCATATAAGTCTATTTCTCCAAAGTTCGCAGCAAGGTTGTCACGCAACACCTAGTTTACCGAAAATCGTGCTATTTATTATATAATTATTTATGCAATTCTTCAATAATACAAAATCTGGGAAATTTGGCCTACTGGTCTGTGATAATCTGTCACAAAATTGATCACCTATTCTCCCCAAAAGAGAAACGTGTGCTTCTCTTCTATAAGCTAAGCAGCTTGCCTTCATCAATTATCTTAAAAATACAGGAAAGTGGAAAGTTAACACGATTTGCATACTCTTTCAATACTCTGGGATGAACTATATTCAAACCCTTGGCTTTGTCAAGGTAAACATTGAGTAATAACTCTTTCACCACTAAGGATATGAAATAAATGTTATCCAGCGAATAGTTGCGTAGAATGCCTATAAAATCAAAAAGTTTCTAGCACACCGTTGTCAAAACATTGTTGAGTAAAAATAATGAAATTTTAACAATTGATTATCATCTTCAATGGCATGAAATATTGAAAGAATCTGTTTAGTTCCATTGGCGTTTCAATATTCCTTTTTGACTCCAGATATAGTGTTGATCCTGTCTTACTTCAACAATTCACACACATACAGAACGCAACATTTAGAGATCTCAATTTTATCAAGATTTCCTTATCATAGTTCCCTTCAAAAGCTCTTAGTAGCCCCATTTAATATCTCTACATTACTTACTTAAAAATTGTGATCTGACCCCCAGGTAGCCTTTCCATGCAAAATACTATCTTCTTACTATTCGTTTAGGTTTAGCACTACACGAAGTTGGTTTAACTTTTGTGACATAAATGATTTTAATCTACATAAACAGTGGAAAACGCAGCAATTTTCTGTCCGGAGACACCATGTCGACACAAAATTGCTATGCCAAAACAGTGTTTATAGAACTTGACCACCATAAAATTTTTTTTATCTGTGATAGATAAATCCACTATAACTTAATACTTGTACTCTGCGCTGTCTGCCAATTATCCCACAGAAGTGTGTGGGAGGTCATCGTACTTTCACCATTCCCTCCTCCATCCCCGTTTTTGCCTTTGTTTTCGCCAGAGTCTTAATTACAGATAACAGCATAATGAAAAAACAGTTATAAGAAATTGTACAAGTGAATATTCCATAAAGGATATACCATTAGAAAGGTATAGCTTTAATATGCTAATTATATGTAACCTTGTTGCCTGCGAAATTATTCTAACAGATACACAATAACAGGGTCTGTATTTATTTTGTGCTTATCGCGAACCTTGGGGTAATCAAGAATATCAAAGTAATATAATGTATCTTTACCACTGTTTTCACGTTTTCACTGCATTTACACTGGCAAACATTCATTTAATCACATCCCCTCATTTCATTTTTTGACATGCTACCATTAGTGTTACAGAAGGAGTGTCAATTTTGAACCTGACTGATGTATCAAACAGTAGGCCTCTTTATATGCCCCACCAGGAGTCTTTCATGAAAGAAAACATAGCTATCAATACAAAATCATATTTTTCATTATTTGATACAAGATCAGAACATACGACGCAACTCTTGTAATAACGTCATTATCATTGACTTAATACGCAACGCAAAGCATACACAAGAAACCTATCCGGAAGAGGACTACTATCTAACGCGGGGGGGGGGGGGGAGAGGGCATATTTGGAGGAGGTAAGGGACCCAACGTTTTGGCAAGCATTGACAGGGAGTCACATAATCCCACCACCTTTAAATGGAGAATATTATAGAGTAATGCGGTTCAGAGTGCACCAAAAGCCATCATATAGCACCTATTTTAACAAACTATTAACAAACTGGAAAAAAACAAAAGCACCAACAATCACACACAAACAGGGGAAAAGTTTAATCTTGCTCCGACCATGTAATGTGCAACTTCAAGTTCTTCCCCATCTACATAATACAGTCTTATCTTCTCATGACAAAGCGTGATTTTTATATAAATTTATACAGAAAGCCCCCCAAAAGGTATGGCAGATAAAAATTATTGTTATGTTTAAGAATAAACATTACTATGTTAAAATATTCAATTGAGCCGATATATAGATAGATTCAAATCGAGCTTTCAGACACGTCACAAGAAATAGATTAATGCACAGCAAAATGTATGTGCTTATAAACAATAATGGTGGCTCAAAGAGGGAAAACTAAATTTACTTTAATTTTCTGTACACACAGATTTATGTCACAAAAATTGCTAGAACTTCATAAAGTGTTTCCAAGACATTAAGCTTGTCAACTGTTGCAGTTGGTACATTTCAAAATTGGTATTCTGATGCTGTCCAGAAATAGCAGCTGGATATGTTCAATTCGGTTAAAGACAACTTTATGTTAATTTTTAATGATGCATGGCCGCAAACGAGGAAGTATTCAGGTGTTTCTGTTTTCCTCTACAGTTTGTATTGACCAAAGAAATCTGTAATGCCTAAATCGCTGGGTCAAGTGCTTATTGGCGTTGCCTTAAGTAGTTAATGGGCACAATTGGCCGTGAAACATGACTAAATTAGTTTCTTTGGACTTCCCTGATCGACTTTTCTTTATTCTCAAGCATGTGGACTCTTCAGACTTAACATCAGTATAGACCTTAAAGTGGTTCACAAAAGCTCCGTCTGCGCAAAGAATATTTGTGGTCAATGCTCTGAAAAGTGGCCAAATGCAATGTCTCGCCCACGAGGATATCACCAGGTTTAACCCTTTTACTGTCACTTTCAACAACACAGTAGATGTGCTCTAAACTGGCAAAACAATACTCATATTTTATTTCGTAAAGCGACCTGTCACTCAAGGTCAAGCATGCCTATAGTTGTAGATAACATAAGAGAGAACAAGAATATCCCTCGGCGCTTTGGGTGGAGAGTGCGCGGAGGAAGCTGCTGCCTAAGTCCAGTAGTAAAATTTAAAGAGTTAAATCATATGCACGGCTTATGTTACGCACTGGCTGTTTGACCATGCTTACTTTAAGAACGAAGTTTGTTCCAGCTGAATTTATTTATTTATTTATTTATTTATTTATTTATTTATTTATTTATTTATTTATTTATTTATTTATTTATTTATTTATTTATTTATTTATTCGTTTGTTCGTTTATTTATTTATTTATTTATATGTTTGTTTGTTTGTGTTAATGTTTCAACAACAGAAGTGTTAATGTTAAAGGGTGGATTGCTTTTTTGGTTGGAAAATACATGTGTTCGCTTGATAAATCAAATGATGCAAAATGTTTCAGATAGCCAAATTCGTAGTTCGTTTGGAGATCATTTTGCCGTTTCAAATTACTTATGAATTTTTTACCTGAAAAATATCAAAATGTACCTAAATTCTCTGTTCATAAAATGTTTGCCAACGCCAAAGCAATGGCTACCAGATAATTACTATGCAAGTTGCCTACATTTTGTGCAAACTTAAACCCGTACTGCACCACAGAGAGATGCCGTCGAACCTACATGTACTTGGTTTAATTCTCAATATCTTGATGTGTCGAATTAGTTAAGAGCAATATATACTATCGAAATCAGGATTCCTGACAAGGGATCTTGTAATAAGACACAACACTAAGAGGAAAACAAAAACATACAAAAACAATAAACAAAAAAACAAAAAACAAAAAAAAACAAAAAAACAACCCCCCCCAACCAACCAACCAAACAAACAAACAAACAAACAAACAAACAACAACAAAAAACCGCTTGAGGGCTACAGCTTCAAGGCAGGCATTCTAGAACCAACCAACCAAACAAACAAACAAACAACAACAACAAAAAACCGCTTGAGGGCTACAGCTTCAAGGCAGGCATTCTAGTTTTGCTTTGTTTTACAGATGATGATGCTGCAACAATAAAACAAAAGGAGCAGCTCAGGTGAGACTTGGGACAAATGAAAGATATACCGCTTAGCAGGACATACCATCCGTAGAAGAACCGCTGAATAACATAAAAGTCTACATAATACTAACGGGAACATCGCGATATGGCTTCCGGCAATGTTCTTTCAACACACTGTGGCGAATTATAAATGGCCCTGCTCTGATGTAATGCAACCCCATGCAATATTAACACTGTTTTGCAGAACGAAAATGTCAAATGGTTAGTGTTGTTATCCTGTCTAATGTGCGCATATATGGAAATGCATTTAACAACTACGTCGACTATGACTGGGACAATATTGCAATGATACCAAAGATACAAAATTTCAGGAGAAAAATTCTAATCTGAACATTTCATGTCATTTACTCTTCTATTTATAGGCTACATATTCACAGAGCGTTAAAGCAAGAGAGTCTTTACTTTTGGAATGGCACAGAAAAGTGGTTGAATAGCATAATGTTCTTAACCACAACACTCTCTCTCTCCCTCTCTCTCTCTCTCTCTCTCTCTCTCTCTCTCTCTTTCTACTTTCTACCTGCCCACCCACCCACCCATCCACCCATCCATCCATCCATCCGTCCATCCATCCATCTATCTATCTATCTATCTATCTATCTATCTATCTATCTATCTATCTATCTATCTATCTATCTATCTATCTATCTATCTATCTATCTGTACATATGTTTGAAGACCTAAGAGTTAAAATCCCTCCCCCCGCCTTAATTTGAGCAAGCAAAAGAAGACGTAAATATGTACGTGACCCTAAAACGAAAATGTAGGAAAACATTCAGTTTATAATGTGAAAATTTGTCATTCGGAAGTCAACAAAAGGTTGCACAATTCAAGACCAGTGGCAATCTTTCGTGTTTCGTTTTTATGTTTTGATCCTACCTCAACCATTCAAGTTATTGTGTACTATCCAGTCTCCGTGTCCAAAATTATTTGGTCCACGCCTGTAAAGCTAGAGTTATGAAGCAAATCTTTATTATTGTTGTAATTGCCGAAATTCGTGGACCTTTATAGGAATCAAGGCATTGTAATATAATGCAATCCATTTGTCATTGGATCATTCACAACAAATACTCACGGTATATTTTAATACTAGCTACGTAAAATTATGCACACAGCTGATTCGATCACGCGGGAGGCGAGATAATAGTAACTTATATTGTTGGAAGTTGTTTAATATCGTGATACACTTAACTAATTATGTGTGTGTGTGTGTGTGAGTGTTTGGTTAAACATTTCAGAATCGTTGTCCACAAATGGTTAAACATTTCAGAATCGTTGTTGCATTTTCTGTAAACACGCAAACAATGAGATAACCAAAAACAAGATTCCAACCAAACAGTAATGCACTTAAAAAAACAATAAAAATAAAAAAAGAAACAAACGAACAGACAAAAACAAAACAAAAACATAACACTCCATATACAATATTTTATGCACCTGTGATTTAGAATAGTTAGGAGAAACTGTATATCATAATTCACAGAGTATAACTAAGACAGTATGACCATAAACCGCAGCGCAATGATTAATTTTGTAGGTACATGTACATACTCCATCAGTTACCCCGGAACATCAGAAATACCATTTTGGTAAAGACACAGCACGCCAAAATCGATTCCTTAGAGAGATAATATTGATGTGCAGGAGTCTATTATATCTGTGACTTGAGGCAGGTGTCCACCTGTTAAGGCCAACAGTGGGTTAAACCGATCTTTACACCTTGGAACTAGAATCGTCATTACTGCAGACTCATTTTTACCAACAATTGATAGGCCTGCATAGTAGTTTTGAAAGTCCTATTGTTTTTCTTGAACGAGAAGCAGAAATTGATACGTCTACTTAAAAAAATCAGACTGGTCACCCAGCCATGTTAATGCAAAACCCTCCTGAAACGAAATCGCAAAAAGGTCTATCCACCAATAATTTAACAGTATAAGCAGAGAACTAAACCAGAGCAGAAGATGCATCTATCAAATGGGTTTCTCCAACCTCACCACCAATGCATTTCAGAACAATCATATTCTTTATAAGCAGATCGGCAGAAAAACGCAAAATACTGACCAATAGTGCACAGATTGCAAACGTACCTCGAAAACGTCATTGGAAATTTAATTTTGGTAAGGACAAAAGACGCCAGATTCAATTACACAATGCATGATACTGGTATTTAGGAATCTAATTCATCCCAGACAGGTGACAACCCATAGAAGTCAACAGCAGTTTAAACCGGTCCGCTCGCATTTAAAATTTCCAAGTCAATACTGCAGACATAAATATAAATACTACCAAAATATAAAGCACTAAATGATAATTTTAAAATGAGACCGTCGTTTTGGTCAAGGGAAAATATAAATCAAATAGGTCCAATTTTATACTTGACCTGACCCCTGTTCTCTCTCTCTCTCTCTGTCTCTGTCTCTCTCTCTCTCTCTCTCTCTCTCTCTCTCTCTCTCTCTCTCTCTCTCTCTGTCTCTCTCTGTCTCTCTCTCTGTCTCTCCCTCTCTCTCTCTCTCTTTCTCTCTCTGTCTCTCTGTCTCTGTCTCTGTCTCTCTCTCTGTCTCTCTCTCTGTCTCTCTCTCTCTCTGTCTCTGTCTCTGTCTCTGTCTCTCTCTTTCTCTCTCTGTCTCTCTGTCTCTGTCTCTGTCTCTGTCTCTCTCTGTCTCTCTCTCTCTCTGTCTCTCTCTCTGTCTCTCTCTCTGTCTCTGTCTCTGTCTCTGTCTCTGTCTCTCTCTCTCCCTCTCTGTCTCTCTGTCTCTGTTTCTGTCTCTCTCTCTCTGTCTCTCTCTCTCTGTCTCTCTCTCTGTCTCTCTCTCTCTCTGTCTCTCTCTCTTTCTCTCTCTGTCTCTCTGTCTCTGTCTCTGTCTCTCTGTCTCTCTCTCTGTCTCTCTCTCTCTGTCTCTGTCTCTGTCTCTGTCTCTCTCTCTTTCTCTCTCTGTCTCTGTCTCTCTCTCTCTCTGTCTCTCTCTCTCTGTCTCTCTCTCTCTGTCTCTCTCTCTGTCTCTCTCTCCCTCTCTCTCTCTCTCTCTCTCTCTCTCTCTCTCTCTCTCTCTCTCTTTCTCTCTCTCTCTCTCCACCATCCACCAGCAAAACCATATACCCCACAATTTAACATTGTCACAAGACTATTCTGGGGTTAGAGGGTCAAAAATAGATCGCAGATCACGAAACAACATGTCCCGGATTGGCCCATGTATCTAATATTTTATATCCCCAAATAACAGACAGTCATTTCAATGCTCTACTTTCACGAGGTCGGAATCGAAACTCATAACTTATGTTCAATCGGAAACTTTATTAATGGACCAACAATTGTTAGTTTAAAGCTTGTTTAAATCATGTTTATTATAAATAGTTATAGATGAGGTATTTTAAAATTAGATCAATAGTGAGAAAACATTATTCGTGATCTCCTTTTTGGATAAAAAAAATGTTACTGGACATTTTCGAAACATCAATGTGTCAGTTTGCAAATAGAACTGTAAGATACCAGAAAGATTGCCAATGGCCCATTGAGACCACAAAAGCAAGTACAATCACAATCATAACTAGAACATTTCACCGAATTATTCGGTTCTTGAAGTCTGTTCCTGAAGGAAAATTCGAAGGAAATGATATTCGGCCTCTTATATAAACGTCGGGTCCATACATGCATTGGACATTTTGCTGCTAGATTACAGCCAGTTCAATGCATGTATGCCGACCTTAGTCTATGCCATCCTTTAGATAGAATATTCCTATCCCATATAAAATGTATCACATGCAGCTGTCGCGACTTAATGTTATTACCATCAGGCTCCCTATGACAGCAATAATGCTAATCAATCTGTTATACTTTAAACCAGTTAAGATAGTAGCTGGACGCTTACCTGTCTATATCTTATATTTGGCATGTTGTTTTTCAGTATTCTCCATTGCACCCTCTAAATCCACATTAGATCTGTTCCTAGAAGTGGAGAGAAAAGATATGTGAAATCCACTATAGAAGCACGTCTATTTGCACTGAAATCGTGAAATAATCCAGCAACACAACGATTCGTTTCATCTGCTCCGACATTGTTTCCGTCGAAAACGAGCACATGGTCAAAAGAGAATGTTCAGCTATTGTAATAAAGCTAAGGCCAATGATATTGATCCCTCAGGTGTTGTGTGTCCTACCTGAACTGAGTGTTTCACCTTCACCTTTACGAACAAGGCAATAAATGTATCATACACACTGCCTGACTGGGGTCAATACTCCATTCGTTGGATGACATGCAGGAAATAGGCTTGCATTTGTGGGGCTGGCCCAAGCAATGGCACGTGTATTGGAGGCTGGAAATACCCCAAGGTTGGAGTCAGTGCATAGGCATTCTTATACGTAAGGTGAGCTGTGTAGTTTCGTGCATTGGCTGTCACGCAGACATTAAGACACAGGACCTTCATAATTTTTCGGTACCTATATGGTAGTTTATTTTGTAAAATAAACTCACATGTCAGTACATTTATGAACAATCCACACTCTAGCTCTTGTCCGCAAGTTTAGATTTATCATGTGTGCATTTACCTAACGCACAACAATGGCCCGAATCTTACTAAAGTACAAATACTTTAGGGAAAACTTTCAATCACACTGGACACGTATATTTAGGTCCCTAGATCATGCGAACTAGCAAGCATAACATATTGCAGTAGTGTTCAAATACATGTATTTTGAAACAACGTTAAATGCCAAGGTATCACATTTAAGGTCCCGTATTTGAGACGATACGTCAAAGTACATGGACATGACCTCTGCACTTTAATATTGAACTTCATGGTGTTGGTTCCCCAAACTAATAATACGACTGAACAGTAGTTCAGTGTCGGTGATCCACAGGATAACAGTCTCATGAGGATCACCTGAAGCGGAACAGCAAAGGGGAATGTATAGTGTATGGGAAAAGGGCAGCTAAATTCGTTCCCAATGGAGGAGGAAGGGGGGGGGGGCGGGTGCGAGGCAAGATGCCATAGATACCTGGTCAGATCCTGTGGTAAAAAGGTAGGAAGTAGACCAATGGAATATGGATTGATTTCAATTGAATGAATAGCCACTGTGACTTGGGTTCTTGTGTCCGCTTGATGTTTCCTGGCGTGACTTAATGTAGCTGCTTGGTCAAATCACTTCCGCACATAACATTGGCATGTTTCCTTTATCTTCGCGCTGAACTGAAGAATCGATCTTAACCACGAGGCTAAACGTCGGCCTGAAGTCTTCTGTGTTATCGTCATCATCAGTCAATCAATGTATGCCACTTAAAGGGCCTAATAACCACCGCCAGTAATTCTTTTATCAGTCGGTCATAAGTTATTGTTATTTTCACCGATTCCTCAATATGATGTTGCTTCCGTGATACATTGTACCGGAATCTAAATACGTTTTTCTTGATTGATCTATCAGAGCGAGCAAAGACCCCATGATCAAGAGAGGAGAGGAAGACACTAAAAGATCAAGTCTAATGTTGGAATATTTCACGTCGTTAACCGTCACGGCAATGCTGACATGGCTTACATGAAAATAACTACTTTAAGCACAATCTTATAGATTATTTCAAGACAGATGTACATTTTTAAAATGTATTTTTTTTTATTCAAAGGCACACCATTCATATTCCTGAAGTGCTTATAATTTGTTTTGTTAGAAAAAACACATTCGAACTCTTAAGCATACTCATTGAATATATATCCTGAGGTGGCGTCTCTTCATCTGCACGAAAGAAACTTGTGTCGTATGCAATACTTTCCCAAATTTTCATATCTCGATTGGGATGATGCTCGTCTTCATGTGAACAATTGCAATGTATGGATATTTTTCTTGCTGGCTGAACACTAAATATATCTTTATTCTAATTTGAGATCACGTGCTTCTATTTTTTTCCAAAATAAACCGTATATTTCTGATTCACGAATTCTTCGAAGCACCAGAATGTTTTTAGTGTACAGCGTTTTTTGCTTCTCCTCAAGGGTACAGAAAGGAAGGACATATTCTTTTCACTAATGATGATTTGAAAGGGAAGCAAGAGAGACTTCGTACAGTGATATTCAAGAGCCCGTTTATGCGGGCAGCTATTGAATGCACGTCATTATTCATGTACTATATTTCATACCAATTTAAATAAACATTGAAGTGGAAAACAGAAGAGACATAGTTGCAGCTTTATTCACTTCCAGTATGTCATTTATAACTGAAGTGACATAGCCTAATATGCTAAAAATAAAATAATGGCGAGAGAGAGAGAACGAACGAACGAAAGAAAGAAAGAAAGAAAGAAAGAAAGAAAGAAAGAAAGAAAGAAAGAAAGAAAGAAAGAAAGAAAGAAAGAAAGAAAGACTTTCTCTTTTGAACGTTAGGAAAGCAAAGTAAAGTATTTTTATTTTAATGAGCCAAGTTCATATCTTAGCTTGGCATGCCCAAAGGAAGCTTGCCTTTTGTTTGGAAGAGAGGTCATTAGGCACACAAAGTGACCTTTCTCCACTCAATCTGTTAAGTTATCCTGGTAACCGAATCAAAGTTGTTTTTTATCACCTTTAAGGGCTAATTTTGGTGAAAACAAATAGAGATTATAGCTTATTGACATTAACAAACCCGAGGAAACCACTAAATAACCCAAGCTTGTATCCATAGCAGTTCTTCCCTCATTTCAAGTTTGCCTCGTGCACAACTCTATGTTTGGTGGGAGAAAGTTATCCCAGATAACATGTGGCCCAAATAGAGGCTGAGCTTTACTTGGCATGCTCAGCTGAGATGTCTACTTGGCTTATTTCATTTCAGACGACGACACTGTACAAACACATCTGGGCCTCGAAATGATCAAAGCGGGCGATGTAAATACACGGTAGAAATAAGTAAGTTTATTAAACATCCCTTTCCTTGCTTTATTATCACATGATACCCAGTGAAGCTCTGTATTCGGCAGTGATCTGAAGGCCGCTAACATTTCTCAAGGATAAAAGCTGAAAAGGAAACTGTAGCATCATTATGGCCTGTTTGTATTGAGGATTAAAAAATATCAGCTTGTTTGTTCCACAGCCATGTGTTAGTAGTTGGTCTGTAAAACACTACACACATAAATTTCGTTCCGTGATAGTTTAAGTTGAAGGTGGCTTGTGTGCACCATACCTGTTTACGTTGATAACGTTTCAACGCTTTGCTGCTGGATTCTATCATTGTAACATTCCTCATACGAATTACAAATAACCGCCTTGTTGGTACATGTAACTCACATACTAGATCTTTATATTGCGAGATGTTTATTAGTATTATTTGCGCAAGAACGAAAAATAATCAAATATATACATCTGCAGTGTCTCTTTTTTTATCATACAGTCATTTGGTCGGTCTAATTATCCGATCTTCCCAGATACTTTGTGCACTTTGATGGACAGTAAAGGCTATGGATCTCTGTTTACACAAATGCCCACATGTTATCAAGACATAATGTGTAAAAGTGCACGATTGAGGTCTGTATATCAAGGCTGAAGACACAACGGAACATCCAATTATTCTTCAACACACCCTTTCAGTCACAGAAAACAATGACCAGGCAAGTAATTTTGCTATTTGTTGCAGGCATGCAGACGTATATTTACGTTAACCAAACAGAAAATCAGCATTTTAAATTTTATTCACGCAACAACCCTTGGTAGACATTTCGCTAGCCTTGAAGAAAAATGAATGATCCTATATGGAAAAAAAATCTCGCGTGATGTACTACATATGTATCGTGACAGAGACACTCGATGACCGGAATTTTGTTTGGTACTTAATAAGGATGAAATGTTTATTATTAATTTTTCATTGCAAGACGCCTACCTGGGAACAAGCGTGGCTAATATGTATAGACATCAAACGGGACAAAATCAAGTAACAAGGGTCTCGCACTAAACGGAGCGGACAAGCTGAGCATATGGTGACGTCACAGGAGGAAATCAATCTATCGTAATTACAAAGATGATTATTCTTCAAAAGCAGGGATTTGAATACCTCTGCAACCTTGGTTGTGTATATCCAATTATAAGGATCCATAACGTGTGTTGCAACTGTAGTTCAGTGTGTCTGTGATCGGAAATGTCTACTTAAACATACAAAACTCTGTATTCAAGAGCATATAACAATTGTAAATTATTATACTCTTTTCAACAGGGATTTGATACCTCAACATTGGGCCCGTTGATGATGCGTGAACAGACAGTGAAACACCTTGATCATGTCGGCCATTGAAGATATTTCACACTATTATGTTTTGTCATGATAAAGCCATTTTCTGCAATTTACTCCTTAATTGTAAAACACCGTTTAATGTACATGCACGTAGTACATGTTAGACTTACAGATTAAGAACATTTCTGTTACGTGGTGTGAATTATAATATGCAGTAAAGGAAAGCTAAAACGGATTTCAGAATGGCTTCATTTTTAATACTGATAACTGGTGTGAGTTTTTCTTCTCATTCAGAATCATCCCTTCCACAACAACGCGGCAGTGCCAAGACAAGTACTCTTTTCGCATGTTGATCTGACATCAATTTTCTCCATTCATCAAACATGCCACATCTTTTACATGAAGCCCTGCTAACAAAGTCCCTGTTGACTGTGCTGCTACGATACATGTAAGTGTTTATCGCTGCTCAAGTTTGGACACGTTTGCCATGACTGGTTCTGAAGAAATATACCTCGCTGCAGATGCAAAACGATTAAATGGTCAAAATGCTTAGAGGGCATACTTTCTTGGTAACAATGCAGCTGGCTTGCATCATGTAGAGTCATAATTTTATTTATCAAATTATTTTGCTGAGATCTAAAAAGTTATGGAGGGAAAGCTGCCTTAGTGACAAAATTACGTATATACAGTGGAATACAAAACACAATAGTGTCATTATCATATTAAACTGGGGGGGGGGGGGCAAAATCACTTTTACTCATGCTTTTTAATCTCTTCGTTTTAAAAACTCGCATAACACTGCTTAATTTGTGCTCATCTCATGAAATTATATTATTCATTCAAAATATGCAAAATGTTAAAATGACTATTCTGGTAGCTCTGATTCTTGAAGTTTTCCTGTCATAATATGAAAAACTTCGGGACAGTTTTCTATTTGATTCCAAAGGTTCTTCGTGGTAAATCTCTAATTTTGGAGGAACATTTCTACTGGTGCTGATCTTTCAACTTTTTCTACATAATGTTTGCACTATCCTCAGGCAATGATGACTTCATATGATTGGAATATGTATGACAATTTCCTTGTCAAATATTTACTTGCTGTATGCCCTGCTTGGAATCAATGGGCAGGAAACCATATGTAGTCACCTTATGCGGTTGCAAACTAAACCCCGAAAGGAATACTTCATTGTCAGGTGGAAATTGATCCACAGTGTTTTTATTCTCTCTGTTTTGCTGCTTTCTTATAGATCAGACTGAAAGGCCCCCTGTTTTCCAAAACCAAATAAAAGGCGGACTGGAGGAGTCCTCGTCGTCCGTGAGCAAATGTTTTAATGATTTTTTGGTCGTGTCCCCAGGACTGTGGTGTTATCGGAGGTGTACAGATCAAATAAAAGCGTGAAGGAATCAAAAAGATAATTAACCGTATGAAACAAATAAAATGAGTCCGTCAAAATACTGGTACAGGGCCGGTCTTCTTGAAATAATTGATGAGAGATTGCATGGTTGAAATGTAAGGCAAAAATATTTCCTCACTGAACACTTGCACTTTTTATTCAAACAGTTAAATGCCTTTATTGCCCAGCTTCTTCATAATACCGCTTTTAACATGGACTGTCAAGCACATTAGTTTTTATACATGTGACTAATTACTTGCCTTTGATTCTTCTAAAACAGATACGTTATATTGATTATTTATTTATTTATGAATATATTTACCCTGGGTAGCCCTTTTAGAGCAAAGCTCTGTTCTTACAAGGGGCCCAGCATACATCAAGATAATAAATACAAATACAAGTAAAACACATTGAACAATATATACACAAAAATATATACAATACTACATAGTAGCAGGGGTACCAAAATTATTTGAAAAGAGCATCCGATTCAGAAATAAAAGCGTTTATATAATACTTTAAAAGTAGGCAGGTCTTCTGCTCTCCTGATAAAATCTGGTATGGCATTCCAGGTGATAGCACCATTGTAAGCGAATACAGATAATGCGGTGCTAAACCATATATACATGTATACATTAAGACTGCAGTGTGAAAACGCCTGCGTTCACAGAGGGTTTGCCAACCTAGAACTTTTACCAACTCTTCACCTCTGATGTCTCTATAATTAAAATTTCCTGTAACTATCCTGGCTGCCGTATTTTGCAAACTTTGCGCCTTACGTGATCCCTCATAGCCACAAACATCCCAAACCGTATCACAGTAGTCCAATAGAGGTTGAATACAGGCTATATAAATGAGTTTTAAAGCCTCCGCAGGTAAGACAGATCTTAATTTACGTAATACAAAGAGCTTGCCGTTCACAACTTTACACAAGTACGAGATATGTTGACTCCACTTAAGGTGATTGTCAATAAAAATACCAAGGTACTTAGCCGATTCAACATGTTCAAGTGAAAACCCATCCAAAGTTATTTCAAGATCAGCCTGATTCGTAAAGTTGGACACCAAGAGCGTGTTTGATTTAGGCATATTAACACAAAGTCTGTTACCAGTCAGCCATGTGAATGCTTCGTTTACTGCGAGCTGTAAATTGGGGTTGACCTCGCTGGTTCGTCTCGCACTAGAATAAATAAGCGTGTCATCGGCGAATAAGTTACATAATCCAGAAAAAACATGTTGCCCGATGTCATTAACATACAATAAAAATAACAAAGGTCCAATTATCGACCCTTGAGGTACACCAATTGTGATGTCTTTAAAGCTTGACACTTGACCTCCGCATTTAACCCTTTGCTTTCTTCCCGATAAATAAGACTTGAACCAAGCTAGCTCAATCTGTTTTACACCATATTTTTCCAATTTCTGTACAAGTATCTCATGATCAATCGTATCGAAACACTTTTTCAGATCTAATAAGCACACACCAATGCATAAGCCATCATTAAGATCATGCAACCAATCATCAATAGCCTTATGTAAACAAGTTTGAGTTGAATGGTACCTTAGATAAGCTGACTGATCAGGAGTAATGAAATCATATTCCTGTAGATAATTTAAGAACTGCATTTGAACTGCTTTTTCCAACGACTTTGCAATGTGGCCGACAATAGAGATAGGTCTGTAATTAGATTTCTCCATAACATCGCCATTCCCTTTGTAAATGGGTGTAACACAGGCAATTTTCCAGTCAGGTAGTACAGTAGACTTGGCAAGTGAAAGATTGAAAATATGAGACAATGAATCAGCAAGGAAACTGGCACCTAAGTTCAATAACTTTGTGTCCATATCCAGCACATCAATGTTACTTGTCGTCGGTAACTCTTTCAAAAACCTAAACACAAAGTCAGCAGTGATTTCACGAAATTTAAAATTATAAATACTGTCAGGACCTTTCTAAGGCATCTCAGCGGCCAAGGCATAATTATTTGCTGTAACCGTATGTCCAACAGAACAGAAGTAGGCGTTAAGCTCATCAACAGTTAACTCTTTCGGTACCGAAACCGTGGATTTCTTGCTGGGATACACCTTTCTAAGAGCAGTCCATAACCTTTTGGGTTTGTTCTTTTCTTCAACCATGACATTTTTAAAATAATTTTGTTTCGCATTTCGTATGACCGTCGTGACTCTGTTTCTAGTAATCTTGTAAAGTGACCACAAGTTGGTATCATTATTTTCAGTAGCAGCTTCATGTAAAAAGTCGCGCTTATATATCAATTTAACAATATCATCAGTGACCCAGGGATTTCTCCTATCCCTCAATCTACGTTCTGTAATAGGTGCATGTTTATTCAATATACGGAGCACTTCATTTTTCCAAGTAGCCCAGGCATTCTCAAGATCCTCAATATCATAAACAGACTGAATAGTGCTAGAATCCCTGAGATCAGTTATAAAATCATTCTCATTAAAATCCTTAAAATCCCTGAAACGGAGGACTTTGTGTTCTTTCAGGATTTTGGGAAAATTTAATTCGGTGAATATCATATAATGATCACTTAAAGTAACCTTATTCACACCTGATTTAATATGATTATTGCTCATACTGGTAAGAATAACATCAATAGTGGTCGAAGTGGTTAAAGTTACCCTTGTAGGATCTGTAATTAGTTGTTTCATACCATACAATTGCTCAATATAATGTACAGGATTTTTGGACAAGGTCTCATCCAATTTATAGTCAAAGTTTAAGTCACCCAACAAGATAACCTCTTTCTCCTCTGCAAAGGCACCTGATAATGAGTCGAGTAAAGCTTCATAATATTCTGCATTGGCACTGGGTGGCCTGTACGCTGAGCATAATAAAAAAGATGGTCGTTTAGGCAGTTTAATTTCAACCCAACACGTTTCAGTGATACCATTATTCGATAAGTCTAATTAGATTACAAATAGTTCCAACATATAAATATACAAATATAGGCAATCCTCCCCAGAGTAATGGTATTGGGCCACCTGGAATTTTATTTATAAAGCAAACATTATACTGATCAATGATGAAAATATTAAAGTATGCCATTTAGACCTATATTGTGGACTACAAAAGATAATCCTGAATATAAAAGGAAAACACACACACCCAAATAATAATCATGATAACAAAACAAAACAAACAACAAAAAAAAACCCATTGAGTTGACAAAAGAGAGACAAGCCTTTATACATTTTTCAGTATAAACATATATTTTGGACAAAGAAATATCACAGCTGCTGTCTCACTTTTCATGTGTTAGGATTAGCAAAGGTCACTTGTTTATTTCTCTAAAGTTCAAGTGATTATAAGGGTAATTACTGACATGATCGGGTGATTATAAGATTAATTACACACCTTCCCAAATTGTCACATCACAGACAAATAATAGCATCCGTTCCACCCACCCACCCAATTCTCCAAAAAGTATCGGTTATTGTGGGTTGATATTTTTATTTGCATGTTTGTCTTGAACAAGCCACATATCTTGCAACACTCCCATATCATCGATACAAGAAATCAGTAAGCCGAGCTCTATACTCTCGGTGTCCACTGCCCATTCCTCTTACTGGCTGTTTAAAATATAAATGCAGATATTGCTTAATCACATTTCTATGTGTTCAACGGGGAATTTTTTTTCATCCTAAAGATTAGTATCAGCTTAAAGGATGACGACGGGTCTTTAACGGAGAACTATCGAAACACGTTTCCTAGCCTGTGATACGTGTACATGTATAGCTGAAAAGTTCTACCTGAATAACATCCCCGAAGATTTAAGATTATATGGGTTAATCCTGAAGCCCTCGGTATACAAACTTATCCATTATGGATTACGCCATAAAACAAGAAGATAATAAAACAATGGAAGACCAAGGGAACCTTGACGACCTTCTGGACTTTAGAACCGCATTTGCCTCACGCGGACATAGCATGGCTGGTGAACTTCGCGTGCAGCCACGCTATATGGAGAACTCTACGTTAACCTCTTCCTGTTTGAAATAAGCGCAGTCAACAGCGTCGTGTAACATGGGTTGGGTACAATCTGCACCAAAAATGCGCAAATAAATCGTTTGACCTTGCTATGCTGTATATGGTCTTCATTGGCTTACATTATGGATAAATTCAAAGTTCACAAAATGCAATCATTCGACATTTTACTTCCGGATGCTTTTCAGACTATAATGGCGAGAAAGGGTTATTAACCCATGTTGATAGCCGCATTATTTACACCGATCTTTCCGATTAGAACGTACCCAGGTCTCGTTCTTTTTTCGATCACCGCGAAATTATTACAGTCCATTAAGGGTACATGTAGTGTAAAGTGGCACGATATATTTTTACACGTAACACTATATCTTAATCAAAACTGTCCGGGTATTCCTAACACCAGCGTGAAAGACATAATTCGATAATTGTGTCTAGAAAACTTAACTTATGGTCACCTGTACATGATTTACTTAAAAACATCCATCCCAGGGCCGATGAGCACGCAAGAAGTGGGAATTTCAGTTAGTTACAGCTGGTACTTTATCAATGATATTTGGTCGAAGATAAGACTGACAGGTAATGTTGGTAGAATGATTGACTGCATAGATGAATACACAATAGGTCTACTTTATTGCAGATAAAGCTCTCTGTGGGTCATTGCACGCACAGATGTTCCAAACTCATCCTCTCTACCCCTCCCCCCGTATATTAGCATTTAGAACAAATTCTTGAATGAATGAACGTTGCGACCGCCTGTGGTTCAAACACTCTTTGTTGCCTGCCATGTTTGTATACGTCGTTTGTTTATAGGCTCCTGGGCGATAAACAGCTTTTTTTGTTTATTTATTTTTTTTTTTTCCGGCGAATTTTTGTCTCTGTCTGTGTATGGTGCGCTGCGTCGTGTTTACAAACGAACTTTGACAGAGATTACTGGCTAGGAGACACAATGTAGCTTTCGTCCAACTATATATATATATATATATATATATATATATATATATATATATATATATATATATATATATATATATTTTATTCTTTGTATATATATATATATATATATATATATATATAAGATTGTAACATGTGTTAAATCTTTTGTTTTGGCCATTCTATTTCGCATCATATGCACATTATCAGATCTTCTTGACCACAACATATATATTCCTTTGAAAATCTTTCCATAATCTGTTACTTTGCAGCAACAAATACAAACGTCACGCATGCTACATCTACTCTGCAAGGGACATAGAGCCCCTCGTCTCCACATCAGCTTGTTTTCATTTCTGATTTAAAGATCAACGCGACGGAAATGAATGTTCCGCAGTCCCCTACACAACAGCGAAACAAGTTCCAGTTCCTACTATATCTATACCCCTTGTTTCATGGCAGCAGCAATGTTGATTTTGTCATAATGTCAACAGTTTAATGTGTATGAAACGTCGCAAAGAAAGAATTTTCTGATAAATATGGTTTCAATCGTTCGCAAAGTGAGTCAAGATCAATTTTGAAAGCGGTGGCATGCGGAAATAGGTACATTCGATGTGGAAGTGTTTGCATAGACAAAATGCTTTCTATTCTGAAAAGATGCAGAAGAATGAATCTTCATTCCCAAACTGTCCGTTGTCTCAATCTTAAAGGAACCTCGAAATTTTTGGAAGTTGCTTATCAATATCACGAGTGAAAATTGTGTAACTAGTTTATGCACTGTCTTTGGTGCGCAACTAACTGGTGACGCTACCTTTCTTAATCGATACGTGAATGTCTTATTGTATCGACAACAGCAGGGTTACGACCCAGGGCATGCGTCAAACGGTCTATGTTTAAGGCGAGAACTGCCATTGATATAACTTGCTATATATGTACATGGCAAACAGACACTGCCGACACTACGTGACAGTACAGCTCTCACTTAAGTCACTGGGGAATAATTCTGGTTAATAACTTCACTCATTTATTAAAACAACGTTATTCATCGGTGGCCAAATTAAGATCCTCTTTGTACAAACGTAATTGAATATTTATCTGTAGACAGGACTGGTGTAAGAAGTCGGAAGATTCATTTTATCATCAAACGCATTGGTTCGTAACCGTTTGGAATTTTTCATGCACGTTGGAGTTTTTCGTGACCTTCCAATACAATCCTATGAATTGGTGATCTCTGTATGTATGTGTGTATTCTTAGTGTCATGATTTTAAACAAAGTAATTCTATCTGTTACATTTCAAGTATCTGTCGAGAGAATGTATTCCATAATGACCAACAGAAGAATCCAATGTTGTACCTTCCATATGTGTACCAGAGTTTTAACTGACAGTCATTTTCAACTCTGAAAATGTTTATACCTCTCCTACTTGTATACATATCATCACATGCACCAATATTATAAATGTACCTTCTCTCTTACACTGTAAAATTCTAAAAGATGCAGACTGGGTGGTACTTGGTTGTTCCGATCGAATTTGCGATGATTCAAGACGAACACAGCCAGCCTTATGCATTGTATCATCCTTGACTGTTGTTAACAGCAAAATTTATTTAGTATGCCTTTAAGTGGCAGATCCTAGGATCACGGCCTGTCAGATGCGTCTGATTAGGGACCTTTAAGTACGGACGGATTATTCGTTGTGGCTTCACAAGACCCAAACATTAATATTCGTCATGCTCGGCAACGGACGGTTTTATCGTACCGGAGCATTGACAATATGTACATGTATTTGGGCCAAATTTTGCCTACTGGACCTAGTCCAATAACACTCCTGAACAGAACAAGTACAAGGATGTTCTATCATTATCTTCAACGGGGGAGAGAATACTGTCTCCACACTATGGTGTTTCAGCACAAGCCCTGAACATATGTGTAGTATAATTGCAGCAAAGTCAAGTTCAGCCTACTCCTCAAACAACCGACCTGGCAAATTACAACACACTCATCCACGAACAAATGTAGCGTTGTCAGAGTGCGAAAGGTTACCACGTAGCACTGGGCGGCATTCAATTCAGGAACGTATGTTGCTCTTTATGGATTAATTTGTATCAACGTCAATTACAAGTCATTTGAAAGTAGATCATTGTGGTTTTTTAATCATATGGGGGATGGGGTATCGTGGCTAAAATTATGTTAATCTAATTTTAACACGGTTCTTGAAATACTGTGACCACGATGCAGAGGTTACGAATTGCTGTACAAGGGTACCGTACGCCCAATATCCAATAATAGTAATCGGTTAACAGCCAACAGTGTACTTCTGTATTTTTGGATCAGTTTTGTTGAATGCGTGAGGCAATAATAACATATATATATATATATATATATATATATATATATATATATATATATATATATATATATATATGTATATATATATATATATATATGCGCACCTGTCCTTGCTTCCAACAACCACTGGGTTTTATTTTATTCACAGTACGGAGTTTTAGGTCAAAACATAAATGATACATATTGGGTACCATCCGTATTTTTGAAGTGACTCCCTAAAATACATATAATGTATGGCGGGCTATTTTTCAATTCCTAACATTCATGGTGTGCAGAACCACCCAGCTGCTTCAGCCTATTCATGACACGAACAGTATTAAGAACGGGTTGAGATATCCATTGTTGACCGACAACATTTTTTATACCTAAAGCGCGCATCATCTCGTTATTCGGTTTGGTTTCTGGAATATTTATGAAGCGCACATATTTTGCCTTTAACATGTTAAAGATCGACTGCGAAGATGCGAAAGAGGTAAGGTAGTTTTACAAAAAAATTTTTTTTTGAATCCACTCCTATACTTTAAGAACAGTTTGAGACTGCCTTATGCCTTTTAACATTCTGATATCATATTAATTTAAGCCCGAAATGTCTAAGTTCAGAGACAAAAATGCCCCTTGACAGTTTCGAAAGTCAACTTTCCAACTGCTTCAAAAAGGCCACACGTGCTGAAATTTCCCTGCATATGTATTTTATAATGGCCTTGTAAAAAAACATGTATGAGTTTTATCATACTTCCCCCTGGGGACTATATTCTTAACACATGGCTGCATTTCAAATCTTACATTATGACATGGAATAAGCTTCCCAAAGGACTTTACTTTCGTGATAGGGAGTCATAATTTGTAAAATATTCTATCCATTGTAACAGTTTTGTAAACATACCAGTATTTGATGAACGTATGTGATGGGATGTGCCAAATAAGTACATAAACAGTGTTTAGGCCATTGATATTTTCCTGCCTCCCAAATAATATCTGTTGTCGACCGCAAACGCCTACATCGTTGTTCTTATTTATGCTTTATTCATTCCGAATAAAGCTGAAAAAATGAGTGCTTTAAATACAACTATGAATAGTTTTCTTATTTCTAACAGGATGAGCTTTGTCGGTGTCTCTAAAAACTTTCTTTGTCATATTTGACATATCGACTTGAAACAAACGCTTCCCAGAGCGACAAATCTAGTATATATCAGTCAGTGTATCTACATCTAAATATATATATATATATATATATATATATATATATATTTATATATATATATATATATATATATATATATATATATATATATATATATATATATATATATATAAACTTTATAACAAATCAAGTAGTACTTTTAATAGATGCCATCGACAGATATTAATACAAACAGATAATTCCTCGTATAAATGTGAACAAAACACATAATATTCACCCAAAATATGAAGTTATTACTTATTAATATTTCAATTTTATTCCAATTTTATTGATAGCCACTTAATTAATTAAGATGGCTCTTCACAACTCAACATATGGAAATAAACCGCGGAGCATTTTTTGGATCACCATCTTGACTAGTGCAAGACAAAAACACTTAATACTAAGACATTTTCCACCACTTGAATATTAAAGCTTTTCCTGCTTTTATATGCAAAGGTTATAGTGTTATTTAAGTGGGACGATAACAATAATGAAGTTAACCGACTGACAGGCAACGATGGGTGTAACACCCAAAAATCTGGCCTCCCAGTGTGCATGGAACCTTCACAGCAACCATGGTTTTTGTAAAGATCCCTGAGTGTGTGCAAAGTCTTTGAATCTTAAGTCTAGCAACTGTATGCAAATTCCTAAATCCGTGTTGGTTGTCTGCGGATCTGAAATAATTTATATTTTCAAACGGTGTTTACTGGAAATTTTGTACAACTTTCTTCTATGCTGTGGTTGCATGTATTATGTTCATCCAAATGATCAACGTTCTATTGCGCCATGGTCATTTTGTGTTTGAACTATTGAAAAAGAAACTGAAAACTTTTCTGTTGCGAATTAGTTGTGGCCGCTAGAATTACTCTTATTCTTCTACTGGAATTGATGTCCAAAATACTTGCTCGTCATGATAAATATCCAAATGTATGTTCATATATATTTGCAACTGAATGCTTTACATTCCCCCAACCATTATGGAATTTCGCCGCACGAGGCGCGCATATTCGAGTTTGGGTATATTTAATATTCAGCATCGGGCCTCAACATGATTACAGTCCATTATAAGATATCCATATTGTGTCTTTGATTTTAATAATGTGCAGTAAAAGCTTTAGATACTGCCTTTCTTAACGATGGGAAGTACTGTCATAAAAACACTTATGTATCATTATTAATGAACACCTTAATGGTTATTTTACTGCAAAATACATATTGTCCTCTCCTGCCGCATTTGCTATAAGATTTGATGCGTTAAAAGTTATATATATATATATATGTGTGTGTGTGTGTGTGTGTGTGTGTGTGTAAACAAACAGAATAAGGCTGCGGTAGTGCTATAGTTTAGAGTGACGATAAAAGCTACATGGACCTCAGTTTTTTCCGTTGCCAACCCGTCAATAACAGTGATTACTTGGTGTGCCAGTCTGGCCAAATTAATGATATCCAGCCACCAGAAGCACTTTGTTACAGGAAAATAGCCTCTCGCGCTACATCAGCATGGCGGATCTGCCATTGTGCATCCTCTCCAGAACAATGTTTAGCCCAGCTTATGACGATATAAAAGCAGGTGCAAAATTAAATTCATTGTGCAATATATCCAGCGAGTTGCGAATGATGCATCATTCTTCCTAGTATTCTGGGGTTCATAAAATGTCAAATGGTGCAGTCAATTGACAGAGGTAGAAATTCGTTTCTTTAGTAACAGTGGTAATGGAGCTGTCTTGCTATCGTGAACCTAAGCTACAATTTACCATTGCAAGGGGTCTGCATTCTATCACTTGCATACTGAATGTATTCATTCTAAAGGAACAGTGACAGAGATTTAATTCAGTTTATACCAAGGACAACACATAATAATCATTACTTCTCCCTACGTGGTCCTCGCACTATTCGTCCGCTTGTTCTTGTTCGTATGAAAAAAAGTCCTGATGATTGTGGGAACGGTACTAAATGCTTTTACAGTTCTGCCACGACGTAATTATGGGTCAATCCCTTTAAAATATTTATTTTTAATCAAGCCTAATCGGTCATCAAATATTAGCACCACATGGTCACTGGAGTCTATGGTTGACGCATGAACACAAGGCCGATTCATGTACTCAAACATCTTCAGTAATTATGTCATATCTCCGTGCAGCAGCCAAAGACTCCATATTTAGTGAATGCAAATTATTGAGCATAGTATTGTCATATACCTGTAAAAGAAGAATGATCAATGGGAGGTAAACGTCTTTTCATCGATAGTAATATGAATCCTATCTTTCTCCTACGATACAACAGTAATACAGATTTTGCCCAGTTAATCAATACACTTGAGCCGTAAGCGATAAGTCAATTGTTGAAAGATTAAGAGCTCATTTGCCGCAAAGTTCAAGACAACCGCCCAACATTACACCTGATTATAAGCAAAATCCTTTTAGCTATATTGTTTATGTTCAATATTGTATTACATAAGACAGAAGACAGTCTGAGTTGGCAATGAATCTTTATCAGTGTGGCTCAGGTCATACCAATATATATGGTGCATCTCTCTCACACACACACACACACACACACATATGTATACATATATATATATATATATATATATATATATATATATATATATATATATATATATATATATATATATATATATACTACTGGTCAACATATTTAAAACTGTCACAGCCTATGAACGGCTGCATCATGCGCTGCCAAATTCTAGACACCGATCTGTAAAGTACCTTTCATGAGAAATGATAATAATGACAATAATGAAAGGACGAAAGCATACCAAAGTTAAAAATTAACATTGACCGCTTTCAACTCACAGATTGTTAATGCCATAATAATTCATACCGCTCGAGAAGCTGAAAATCTGAATAAACTTTTATTTGTGGATGTCCACAACACTTATGGAAGACACGCGATGAAAAATACATATATACCTACATGAAGTATTTGTTTATTTACTGCCGAAGCTCTTGGCTGGTATGATGAGGGTTACTGAGAGCCTTGCTGTTCGGGGAGCATTTGTATCTAGGAATCAGCCTATTGCACAAGGCACTGGTTAGCCAGATACGGCAACATATCAACCTTGTCCCTCCCTGTTTAAACAATGCTAGCATCATAATAAAAAGTATTCCTTGGGAGAAAATCAGTCAATCACCATGGGACTATTACTGCAACACTGAAATTATCTCTGATCCCTTTCCGTGCTATAAAGAGATAGTTTGACAGTCATACACTTGAAATGTGGTAAAACCAAGATGTTGGCTATTTTTCGTTGCCTTTTAGGAGGCAAAACCCCATTAAGAGCTGACAGCGAAAGCAGTTTCAACAAATCCACTGAGGGTGTTGTTGCCACTGTTTATACATGGAAGCTTTTAGATATGTTGATACAAATCCCTCTTTGCAGAACCGTATCAATGTCTTACTTAAAACTGAAACCCAGCGACAAACCGCACGATGGTACGGCCCAGGCACACAATATCATACCGTTTCTCTTATCCTCAATTAAATCGAAATGGCATATATCGTGCTATTAGCAACCGTGTGCATACACACCTGTACATTAATATATTTTTAAACAATATATTGTACAATCACCAGTGCAGTGACATAGATGATGATTTCAAGTGCGAAAGACCACAAGAAATAGCGGCGACATGATGCATAATCGAATTACAGAAACCAACAATCTTTATACTTTCATATCGCAAAATCATAAATGTTTCATAGGCAAGGGGCACAGATTATCTCCGTACATGTAATATCTGTTTCCAGAATAATACCTACATGTATGCGTAACAAACAAGTGGTTAGTCCTGCTGTCATAGTTTCAAATTAACAAAAAGTTATTGGTACACGCCACGAGTTTACAGTTGTAAAAAAGAAATAAGTATCTATTCCGAACACTCAAAAACTGACTGTTTTAAAATTACGAGGCATTTTTTTTTAGTTTAAACTAAATTGTTTGTAAAAACACATTTTTGTTATTGTTGTAAATCTCAATATGTGGGCCTAACGCACTGACAGAATTTTTGGCTTTCGTGATGTTAGGAATTTGGACTTTGACACTCTGGATAGCAGTTACACAGCTTTCCATAAGAATCAGGCCGCTATTCATTGAAAAACAAGTTATGGACAAACAAAATCCCCGCAAAACATAAAACTGAGGAACGTTGATACAAAAGAAAGGTGGTCAAAATTTACTGCAGGCTTTCTCTAAAGGCATTGGTCAGCTAGATATAGCTCTCAAACTACTATCATTTCGGGATATAACCAGAATGATACAATACTTGAGTTTCACTTATTCTGAACTCTGAGTTTCACAAACTGTTTGTTAAATGCTTTCTGCTTAGGCAACAACTATTTGGAAACAATCCTAATAAGAAGAAAACCTGGATCAAATGTTTTGCATCATGCCTTTCAAACACAAAATTGTTGATTCGCTGACCATTCACTCCCTTTCCAAACTGAAATTTGTTCGTAACATGAGTTCCAAGGAATGTCAAATAAATGCCCCCCCCCCTATAAATACGGCAATAATATTGTATAAAATATCATGAATTACATGAAGTTGCTGGCTTCAATTGATCTTGAGGATAGGAGCAAATCAAAATTGTGACTGTATGCTGAATAATAAATATCCCAATTTTGGTGATACATACCACAAACATGTATTTAAAGGTAATGACGATATATTGCAAAATTCAGTTTTAAAAGAATTCATGAAAAAAGTACAAAATTTCTGGTAGTCCTACGTTGAACACTGATAGTATTTTTTCTCGATACATGTGATGCTTTTGATTCCTAATGTATGAAACGGACAGAGAAAGAAAACAATTAAAAATTGGTGGATAGTTATTAAAATTAAAAGAGTTTTTAGAAATAGAATTTATAGTTACAAATCCCACATTAGGAATTTCAGTATGGTAAATTTAAAGACTCTTATAGTTTCCAAAGCATTTAAAGAGCTACAAGAAAGATTTGAAATCATTAACGTTGATAAGGCAGGTAACAATTTTGTGATCATTTGCAAAAGAAATATTATCTTGATGATTTGAAAAATTAACTCGGTAAAACCCTGTTTCAGACATAAATGGAAATTACGTATGTAAATTGAACAAACAATCTCTTGATAATTTGATAAATATACATAAAGTTGAGATGCAAACAAATTTTAATAGCAATGTTTTTTAAGAGAACCTATTCATGCCCCTTTTGGTTTGGATACCCAAATTACATAAAAACCCATTTAAATCAAGATTCATAGCTGGTGCTTCAAAGTGTACAACAAAACAACTATCAAAGGAAGTAATACTGCGTTCGACTGCAATCAGGAATTATTTCCGTAAACATTTTAATGCAATTTCTAGAAACTGTGAAATAAATTGCTTTTGGAGTCTTAGCAATTGTGCCGAGTTTGTATCAATATTCAAGGATTCAAAAGCAGAAAGTGTCAAGTATTTTAATATTGCCACACTTAACACAGATGTACCCATAGATAAAGTCCAACGTTATCTTTCAGAATTAATCAGCAAAATGTTTCAACATAATGGTAAACCATACATAAATATCAATTCATATTCAAAGGCAGCATATTGGTCACATGATAAATATTCAAAAAGGAAAGTTAAATCTTGTATGGTTGAAACTAGATGCTATAAAATTCCATAGGCATTCCAATGGGTAGCAACTGCTCCCTGTTACTCGCTGATTTATACTTAACCTGGCTTGCATTTAAGTATATTGATCAACTAACGAAAACAGATTTTTATCTGGCCACAAAATTATCAAACATTCCAAGGTGTATTCCAAGGTGTATCGATGACATTGATTGTGTTAATGTGCAAAATTTTGATGAAATGGCAAAAGAAATGTACCCGAAAGATATACCTCTGGAAGATAAAACAAAATCAGAGATGTGTTCCTGGACGTAGATATTGTGGTCTCAAATGCCTGGCCTTTGGCATTTAAGTTTATCACAAAATTGATGAATTTAACTTTAAAGTGTTAACTATCCTTTCCCTGACAGTAATATTGCTGAAACCATTGGATATATAATACGATTTTGTCACAAATTTTGATACTTGGTCGTGTCTATCCTAAATTCGGGACTTTTTATCCAGAACCAAATTTATTAGAGAAAAAATGTTGAGGCAAGACAATTAAAGCATGTATTTTTGATCAAATACTTCTACAAATTTTGCTGTAGATATCCCAAGATTGTTAGAGAATTTGATTTCTATAATTTAAGAGATTTTAGACTTGTCTGTTTTGCCACTGAATACTATCTTTTGGCATGATTCTGTTTTTATATTCACCTTTCCAACATTTTAGGCTAGCATGTAAATGCATATTTACTCAATGTAAAAAAAAAATTACTCAACTCGGCTGTCACACATGAGGGCCGGGAGTCTTCCATCGGCTGTCCTTAGTGCTTGAAATTGGCAGTTTGTAGTCAATTATCATAAACTTGATTCACTCTTTTGAAACATATAGAAACTATAAACAGAACTTGATTTAGAGACTTTCATACTGAAGAGTCGGTGTCATTATTTGTTGTTTTTTTTTTGCATTTCTGTTATGGGATGGCCATTGTTACAGTACCTGTTAGAAATCTCCAAGGTTTATACAGGTTTCTAGCTGTAACTGCATATTTCATAATCACTAAGACTGAATATGTGGGCCCAGTTTGCTTTTACTTCAGTTATACACCGGCAGGTGGTTGGACTAATGTGAGCTATCCAGTTAGAAAGGATATATACTGGTTCAGGGTAAGTCATTTGCCGCTGCTCAGATAGGCATGTACGGGTGCAGGCTCCGAAAAATGTTCTGAGTAGCTACCCGCTGGAGATCCTTTAATGTATTTGGGGTAATGCAACCTAGGTAAAAATTTTACAGAGGAACGTGAGCAAAATGCGCGGTAGCACTTCCATATTTATATGGGTTAGACAGGGACAGTTAAGCTGACGGAGTGTATAGAACAGGATAATGTCAACCAGTCAGTGGTTCTAGACATACAAAGATGGTTCTAGACATACAAAGACCACATAAATAATTGCACACTGTCGGTAAGGAAATATCAGATGGGCTTTGAAGAGTCCCTGTGCAGCTTCAATGCAATTCGCTAAACGCTGGGGGGGGGGGGGGTGAATCATTTTTGTCAAGAAAATGAACTCAAACATACTTAAAGAATTATTGGATCCTGACCTGTTGAATGAACAAAGTAGAGGTCTACCTAATGCATGTCTCTGATCAATTGTAAAGAAAGTCCTACTGAAGATTTTGGAAGTCGAAAAAGTGAATAAAAGAAAAATAAAGAAAGAGATGGACGGTTACCATACTAATACCTGAGCTGACAATTCAGCTGGGGTAATATATATATATATATATATATATATATATATATATATATATATATATATTATATATATATATATATATATATATATATAATATAATGTAAACTCCTGCTTTGTTCTTTAGACACACATGTTGCGGTGTAAGGAAAACATCGCAAGCTGGCATTATGTACTCAGGTACTCAATAGCATAAATAAGGTAGAACAGACACCCTCCTTTTTTAATATACAGCATATGCATACTACACCACAGACAGACACAGACAGACACAGACACAGACACAGACACACACACAGACACACAGACACACACACACACACACACACATATATATATATATATATATATATATATACATATATGTATATGTGTATATACTCCTGCTTTGTTCTTTAGACATAAATGTTGCTTTTTAAAGGAAAATATTGCAAGCAGCCATTTTTCACTCTGGTACTCCAATGGCATAAATAAGGTGGAACAGACACACTCTTTTTTAATTTACAGCATATGCTTACTTCACACACAAACACACACACACACACACACACACACACACACATATATATATATATATATATATATATATATATATATATATATATTTATTTATTATTTATAAGTTTGTGTGTGTGTGTGTGTACATGTAAGTGTGATTTTGCCAGTGAATTGATGTATTTTACTTCAATCTGAATTTTGGTGCTCAATTATCAGTGAAATCATGGTAGCCACATACATAATTGTTGCGTAATAGTGCGCAAATAGTATTGTCAATGTACATTGGGTAACGCAACAACCTTCCTGCCCGTTAATGTTCGGAAAATGCACATTGATAATCATGCTGTCATTTAAGTGGGCAATTAGTGAACATTTGCTGACAAGATGATTTACATTGCATTTTTCTTGAGTAGCAGCTACACATCACTCGGTGTTACAAAATGTATTATGTTGTTCCTATAAGTGCCTTGTTCAGGCCAGGTGTTGACATGGGTGAAGAACAAAAACTGTTAAACTTCGTGGTAGCCACATCTCAGTTCAGTTATTTTCTGTAAAATTTAAGATGTGAACAAATTGTTTACCCTAAGGGATACCTGATCTTACATTAATTTTAGACGAGAATTGCATCACACCTATGTCTGATTACAGATCGTTAAGTGGAACAATACTCGAACCTTCAAGTTGAAATATTACATTGGGATAATAGCAGCGCATCCACGGTAGAAAAAATATCTTAAGTCAAATTCTGAAATTTCACCCGGCAAGAAGAGGGCGAATAGTGGCTGAAATGACAAAGATAAAAGAGGGGGCGATATGTTATTCCTTACATTCCCCCAGGTAATGCAACACAGCGAGAAATTAGTAATGTTTGTGGCATTGAGCATAGCATCTACAGAGGAAGCCAATTCTTCATTCAGCGGACATAGGGTGCTACCAATTACGCCACTGACAGGTCGCAGGAGGTGAAGAAGTAGATGAAGAAGTAGATCGTAATTCCTGAAGAATAGCTCTGATCGCATGGACGTCAGACTTTGCGCTATAATGTCTGTATTGGACATGGCAGCTCAAATGATCATGCATATTCCAGCTATTTACCTAATTTAGAATGATGGCCTGGTCATTTGTGAACTCCCGCAAATGTCTGTTCCTTACGCATTCTGTGAAGACTTATTCAAACGCAGCAACGTGCTCAATATGGGTATTAATTCAATCCGATGCTTCTGCATCTTTGCACTTGACAGACATTTTCCTTTGCATGTACTTTATTGGCAATGTTGTTATTATATTTATATAGACGTGCAGATCGATGTCCGATTTTTCTCCCCCCCCCTTCCTCTGCATAGATATATCCGATCCTGCAAGGCACAAGCGCTAGAATCCCCCTTCAAAGCACAATGCAGTGGTTGAGAACACATATGTTATATATTCAGTCTTTTGATTAACAATCACTTCACAGTAAATGAACAACTCCAATCAATCCATTACAGATGAAAAATTTGGTATGTATGTATGTATGTATGTATGTATGTATGTATGTATATATATATATATATATATATGCATGTGTGTGTGTGTGTGTTAATTGTACATTTATAAAACAATGCTTAGTACGTGGTCAGCCTATGAACAGTTTGCACATCAGAGGCAACCGAACACAAATTAAAAATACTACCATTCAACCAGATTTACGTCATAAGCATGCCACCTGCTTGAAGAAGTTATAGTATCACTTTTTCCATCGATTTGGGCAGATGAACGTGTTTATATATAATACAATAACCAAAGAAGAGAAATTTAGAAAATACATGTCAAGCTAATAAAAGTTTGCGTGTGTTGTGTGTCTGTGGGTGTGCATGAGCATTGTCAATTTAAAATTTTTAGGTTCGTTCACGCACGGAAAGGTGATCATTCTTAAATCTCATAGCTCACGGCAACCATATTATAATGACGTAGGGGCAGGACGCGAAAGTTTTACCAAGTTGCAGCACTGATCAAATGTCCTTACTTGCCTATCCTACGGAAGTGGCAAGAGTCGGCACCTTATGGATACATTCTATGAAGTTACATGACTCTTGAAATTGTTATAAAACGACAAGTTCTGTGGCATACCTCTCCGGATCAAAGTTACACAAGCAGTCCCCCAAAAATAAAAGAAGAAGAAGAAGAAGAAGAAGAAGAAGAGAAGAAGAAGAAGAAGAAGAAGAAGAAGAAGGAGAAGAAGAAGAAGAAGAAGAAGAAGAAGAAGAGAAGAAGAAGAAGAAGAGAAGAAGAAGAAGAAGAAGAAAAGAAGAAGAAGAAGAAGAAGAAGAAGAGAGAGGGGGAGGGGGAGGGGAGGGGGAGGGGGAGGAGGAGGAGGAGGAGGAGGAGGAGGAGGAGGAGGAGGAGGAGGAGGAGGAGGAGGAGGAGGAGAAGGAGAAGGAGAGGAGAAGGAGAAGGAGAAGGAGAAGGAGAAGGAGAAGGAGAAGGAGAAGAAGAAGAAGAAGAAGAAGAAGAAGAAGAAGAAGAAGAAGAAGAAGAAGAAGAAGGGAAGGGGAAGGGGAAGGGGAAGGGGAAGGGGAAGGGGAAGGGGAAGGGGAAGGGGAAGGAGAAGGAGAAGGAGAAGGAGAAGGAGAAGGAGAAGGAGAAGGAGAAGGAGAAGGAGAAGGAGAAGAAGAAGAAGAAGAAGAAGAAGAAGAAGAAGAAGAAGAAGAAGAAGAAGAAGAAGAAGAAGAAGAAGAAGAAGAAGAAACAGTTCTTCGCTTCACAGGTAGGGCAACCGGGTTTGTTAATATATTAGTATGGTTAACGCAAACCAACAGTCCCACAACACTTGATTTGTAACCCAGTGTGATTGTATGTACATTGTACGCTTCTGTACATTGCCTGTTTTCATTAGAACCTGGGTAAAATGAACCTCCAGCTGAAAGGACGGTCCTTGCTCTATATTCAATGAATGACACGTTTTTCTTGGATTTTGGAAAATATGTCGTGTTGGTCTTCGAGCTTATCCAAACTCTAATGTTGTAAATATTTTCCCTGCAATTGATTGCATCGGGTTTCTACGGCATGTGGCGATGTTAATGTTGTTATTGCACACAAAGCACAATAATTGCAATGTTCTCCATTAGGCACTGACGTATGCCCAGATTTTGTATACACAATGCAAGGGTTGTTATCAACTATTTAAAAAAAAACCCGCTGGTACTCTCGGACTTTTTTCACCAGCGGTCCAACCTTCTCTACTTAGCTCCATCTTTGACTCCTCTGGGCTCTTGACTGCTGTGCCCAGTGGTGATACTTGATTAATAGCCTGGGGGCGAATTCAGTGTCTTATACAATATCCTTGTTCTGGGGCCCACCGTTGCAAAGAACTGCTAATATAAAGGCGTTGTATTTACATTTTTCGGTAATGCTCACACCGTCACATTATATATTGTATATTACGTTCATTCGACAAATTACCTTCCGTTAACAATAATCCCACACATTTTTGGGTACTGCCTCTTCAAAATATCCAATAGGTACTAAACCACCTCATTTTTTAAAATTGTGGATTCCGCACCAAATGGTTTATAAATGAGGATTGTAATGGGACGATGTTGCGGCAGTTATAGTCTATGAAACCAAAAGTATATATTTTACAAATATTTCAGAGCATCAATAACGAGATGGGCAGATTTAAGTTAAGATAAAAAGCCATATTTTAAAAGCACCTTAACGACCAATGGCACTAGTAAGTCAGATAAAGGACACCTGGGAATTAGGGAAATATTGCGATAATGATCACCGAATGACCGGGGCCATGCTGTTTCACCGAACAACCATGGCTATGCAGCTATGCTCTTTGCCTCGCCCAAGTTTACCCTCCACTCCAGACAATTTGAAAGAAAATACTGTTTCAGTTGACTTGAGTTGGCACACAACGGGCACTTTCTCGATAAAATCTTTCAGCCACGGTCGACTGATTTTTATTAGGGAAGGTCGGATTGCAACTTTTAATTTGTTTTTCATTTCATGTTTCATAAAAAAATTATTTAGGGTCGGGACTCGGGCCTTTTCAGTGGGGTCGGTCAGGTAATTTAAACAACAGCTATATTTTTGTTAGGCCTTAGATTACTTGGACATTTGTTGAAACATGTTTAAAATGGAAGTTCTTTCACCTTTAACACATTACCTCCTTTGACATCAGATTAATTTGTTACCTGCGCAAAGCCAAAGGCACTTGCATCATTAAGAAAAAAACTGCAGTGAATCTCTATAGCTTAGTCGTTTTAGAATTATTGGCGATCACCGCTAAAAGGCTCGAAACATAATAACAATTGGTTTCACAGCTGGCTTTTAAACCCGTGTCTTTTATCCATATGCATGCCGTTCAATTTTGATCTTCACGCAAAACGGAAGTGTTGGCGCGGTTATTATATGAAAATAAATATATAAGAAAAATAATTTATCATTTTGTGTCATTTTATATTGAAAAGCTACTCAATTATCTTTTAAAGATTTGGCATATACAATGTTTTACCAGCCATCATTCCGACCCACACCGGATATAACGCGTGATGTTTAGAAGTGCAGGGGTTCACGGACGTTTGGCAAATGGTAACATGATAAAGATTCAAGACAACATAAACATTATAAATCCATACAATGAAACTAAGAATAGCAATAGAATAAGTACATAAATCCACTATTACATTATGCGTCATGTATATGTAAAATGTCGGGGTTTTTTTTTTTTTTTTTTTTTTGTTGTTGTTGAGTACAATCAAATTTCGTGTTCATACAAACAAAGAGTAGTGTAATTTAGTTGAAATTTTCCCCAAAAGCAAATTTTATGTGATAAAGATTCGTAAATTTAAGCAAGCAATAAATGTCAACCGTATACGATTTGCAAATATCATTCCTATTACTTTTACCATCATCTACATTGGCCTTTGATCGACCCAAAACTACCACATAGGCACTGTTTCTATGATGCTAACTGGAAATACTTAGATGTCGATCGTGCCACAAGGAGGTACAAAAGTTATTATTGATATGGAACCATGTTGGTTTACAGCAAGGCTGGTGGTGGGATTTGTGTTATGTGATGATAGGCACTCGCAAACTTGATGCACTATCAATCTGTAACCGATTCCACCCGGATAGAAGACTGAGTCAACAGCTTTCGTCGGCCTGCTCCGGGCGCACAGGAAAGCTGTTGAAAATGGACATATAGTTTGGAACGATTTTCCATGAAAGTTTCATCAAAATTTTTTGAAAAATAATCACTAAATTAATAAAATACAATTAGCAGGCGACACTTAGATATTGGCGGGAAAAAGCGTCATTAGGGTGGAATGAGTTAAAGGATGCAAAGATGTTATACGAGGATGTCGAAGCTGACGTAATATATCGTATTTGTATCTCAATATCTTGTACGCAATTATCATTATAGTTGTAATGATCAGCACGATGTTAAAAAAAGAATAATGATGACAAGCTCTGTCTTTGTGGCAACTTCTGCAAAACCGCTAAAGCATGATTTAACGGTACCACATGAACTTTACCAGTATTTCAATGAAGGAAGATTTCCAAGCACACAATTGTATCACATATATTTTCTGTCATTTAAGGGTGGTAAAAATCCAGATGGTCAGCTGCTGTTTATTCCCAGAAAGAGTCTTATAAACATATTGATGAGCTAAAGGAGAATGCTAGCCCTACGCCACCACAGCACACACATACACACACACACACACACACACACACACACACACAAACAAACACAAACACACACACACACACACATCACGAGCCAGAAAGGAACTATATACTACCACTTGTCAGTTACAAAAGTTTTTTATGATTGGTTGCAATATTTCTAAGCGAAAGACCAAAAAATTGTGTGTGTTTGCGTGTAGGTGTGTGTGTGGGGGGGGGTGTAAGGAAATTTACTAACCGATTAATGAAAGGAGATAGTAAGCCATGTAAATCACTGGGGTATCTTGAAGCTTGTCTGTCTTAACATTTAAGATGATTCTGTGCTCGTGCAACTAAAAGAAGCAGCGCATCTGCTTAACAAACATCGCAAATTAACAGAGCAGGACAACTAGTCAAACAATATTATAAAAGGCATCCTAACTATGGAAGACCTATATGTCCCCTGCATATCAGATGGATAGATATAACTTTCTGAGATAGAGCGCAGACATAATTGTTCAATTGAAGGACGGAGAAAAAGAAGCCATTGCTACATCTCCTGCTCGCATTTCATGGGTCAATGATGACAAATACTATCACCCTTCGCTATGTAATCAGGGTATTTTCGCACATCTTTGCATATTCCAGATATGCCGCTTACTGATAGATCAGAAGCCGACATAACGTTTTGAGTGGTGAGATTAAAAGACTTGAGGAATACAACATCGACTATTTTGGGAGAGGTGCGCCTGCAGGGACGAAAGACCACACTTTAAAGTGAATCATTATTCTTAGATGAAAGCTTAAATACATATATCGTGTTTCTTTCAATAAGTCTTAGTCAACGAGAAGCCCAAACCCGGTTCCGCCGAGGTCACTTTTGGCATTTCTTTCTGTTCAAATTTCTGTTAGTTTATTAGTAATCTTTTTGCGCAGCTGGTTATTATTATTGTTTATTTTTATTGTTGTTATCATTATTAGTAGTATTATTATTGTTATTATTATTAGTAGTAGTAGTATTGTTGTTACTATCCCTGATACTGTTAGTGTTATCTTTATTTATTTATTTATTTATTTATTTATTTATTTATTTATTTATTTATTTATTCATTTATTTATTTATTTATTTATTCACTTTATTCATTTATTTATTTATCTATTTATTTATTTATTTATTTATTTATTTATTTATTCATTTATTTATTTATTTATCTATCTATGTATTTATCTATCAGTTGTACAATTTATCCACAGGGATATGGAGTCAAAATACTTGAACGATCAATACAAATATCAGTTAAACAAATTGAACACCTGAATCTTTTTAAGTTAACTGATTATACATATATATATATAGGTGTGTGTGTGTGTGTGTGTGTGTGTGTGTGTGTGTGTGTGTGTGTGTAGTCGCCTGGAGTTTGTGTATCAAAACAATTCTTTTCAGTCCTCCGGACTGGCAGGCAAAGGAGACATGATAGTGGCCCGAGGCAGTGGCTACTGGAAAGTCGACAGGGAACCGTGCCAGCCGCAGAAACCAAAGTCTTTTTTTTTTTTTTTCGGAACCAAGCCCAAAATATTAAAGAGACTCAATTGTTACATATCTGTAATACTGTATACAACTGATAGCAAGAAACGCAAAGGGCAGAGATAACCTCCGATCAGTCCAGCAGTCAGTAAGTTTCCGTTTTCCTCCATTAATGGTGAAATGTGTACTTGAGAACCGTGAGGGCAGATTTGAGACCGTCGAATGTAAATAGCTACTGGGTATGAAGGTGGTAAATATCCCAGCATATCGAAGCCAACATTTACCCAGATTGAGCAGGAAAGCTTTACTGAAAACTGCTGGATGCATAATTAAGTATGACACAAAGGAATTCGAGTAAGAGTAGGCATACCCATAGCCCATCCAACTCCGCCAAATTTGTTTTCCAAACTGCCGATTATCAACGAGGAACTCTCAAACTGCTCGTTAGTGACAACATGATTTATATGCCCTCAGAGATTGGCGCGGGAGGGGCAGACGCATTGCATGCACATTTGCTCGGGTCTACGTAACACAGGGTGTGCAAATTTTGAGACTTCTGGAAATAAAGTAGACCCAAGTGAATTTAAAGTAATGTGTCGTGTTAGAGGATTTCACTAGAGAGCATTTTACACTTAATATGTAAAATGCTGGCCCAGAACCATGACACTGATCGTTATAGGTGTACAATAATATATATAATGCTATAATTGTTAAATATACACTGTGTTCGGTACACGTTGTTAACAATTTACACTATATTGTTTATATAAATAAAATTTTCAACTAAAATCAAGTGATGGCCAGAACACTGGGATCTTGATAATCCTGCGCTCAGCCGACTGATACATACCGTAGTATATGTGTAAGCACACTCGTTAAAAATCTAACTGTTGCATATTACATGCTTGACAAATGCTGTGCTAGTGTTGACCCCTAGCCAGGTCAACGAGCCATAAGTTATTAGGTATCAACGGTAAAAAAAAAAACATTTACCCAGCTGTTTGATACAGAATAGATCAAAATAAAGCTCTCATTTATGATTATAGCTTTTGTTAATCCATAAAAGCTGCCCAGTCCCCATTATATTCATTGTCACCGCCCCTCAGTATTTAAATGCACCATAATTTAATTCTAACATTTTAAGTAAGCATATGTCTATTAACTGAATGATGTTATTTTAATGAGAGGGCGTCATCTGCAAGCCAACACTTGTAATTCAACACCAAGTAGCTAGTATTTTTTGTAGAACTTACTTGTAATAAAATAAAAAAAAAAAACTTCTTTCAATTAATTTTGAATTTTTAATTTCACATCAAACGCAACCAATGACTTACAAGGAAAACGGCTACCCTAGCCTGTGTACGCCGTATCTTTTTTTACTGATTTTGTCCTGGCCGTTGCTCTTGACTGATCCTTCAAAACTTACAAACATATAACTTTATGCGTGCGTGCTTTGCACAAACGGGTTCTGGTTTCGTATTCACTTGACAGACCGTATTAAGAGAGGACCTCATCGCTATGCCAATACTTGTAATTGAACACTACCATTAGGGACCAGCTGAACTATGTGACTACATGCCTGCAGACGAATGCTTATATACTCTTTGTAGGTTTACCTCAAGCTTCTATGGCCTCTTTAGAATGAGTCAACGGTTTTCCCTGACGCGCTTTGGGCGCTATTACGCCCAGAACACGTAAGGAAGTTTTTCACCTGGCTCAGCCTTACGCTATCTGCGCTCCATTGCAAATGTAGACATGCTAATATTTGAGTATTAGGTCGGTTTACAAAGGATGTGAATCTTGCATCGTTATGTCAATTTAAAGAACACAGACTATTGTCCATATCGGCAGTGAAAGAATTAAAATTGCCTCTCATACAAGGTTACCAGCAGACGTTGTGACAGGTACTATTGTGCTAGACGGGGATATGCTAGGATTTAATTCGGGGACCTGTTCATCAAACGTTCATTAAAACTATATGAAGTTGTTAAATGCTAAGGCACCTTTGGCATTTGTTTGTGTTCTGTGAGAAATTTGAATCTCATGAAATCAAGTTGGAGTATATAATGGTAATGATGACACACAGATATTATAATGCGATGAATTTGACAAATAATTCAATGTACATTTCTAGCAAGGAAGATAACAATGTTCCCCTCTTTGTTTCAAAAAACCGTGTGATCTAAATATATATATATATATATATATATATATATATATTTATATATATTTTAAATGCAATAACAATGAGACATAGGGTGGGAAACGTCTTTCAAAATGTACCCAGGGTCAAATGTATCCAGGGCCCGGGAAAAATATATCCTTGTTTTGGGGTTTTTTTTTTTTTTTGTTTTTTTGTTTTGTTTTTGTTTTGTTTGGTTTGTTTGTTTTTTGTCCTTTTTTTTTTTTTTGTTTTGTTTTGGTTTTTGTTTCGGTTTTTATTTCTTGCTCTAAAAGTTTCCGTACAGTTCCAACATGATCACAGATAGTTCACATGCTTATTTTAAATGCCTTATTCATCAGGGATAGTTATTTACGAAGCTATTGCTGGATGCGGCTATGTCACAAACCTATCAATTGAACCGGAAATGGCACCTCTATCTGTAATAGTCTGGAAGGTATTCCAGATTTAAAGCTTGCGTATTCACCCAATTTGCATAATTTTCAGTGAGACATTTTTGGTTCATGTTTCATTGAATGCGGCTATATAACAAGACTACCAATTGAAGTGAGAATGGCATCAATATCTGTGATACTTTTTGAAGTTATTCCAAATTTAAATTTTGTTTAGTGGTGTAATTGGCATAAATTAGAATGCCCCAACTTTGATTCATGTTTCATTGGATGCGGCTATGTCACAAACCTTTAAAATTAAAGTTAAAATGACTCCTCTATCTATAATAGTTTCGGATGTTATTCAGCAATTCAATTTAATGTATTCACTTTATTGACATAAATCAAAATATGACAACTTTGTTTTCATGTTTTTGGATGCGGTCCGAACCTATGGCTTGCACCTCTATTCATTATAGTCTTGGAGATATTCAACTTTTAAATGTTGCAAGTGCTCCTCAGAGCGATTTTAAATGCCACAGGTTTTGTTCCATTAGATTGGCAGGTGTCACAAACCTGTATGCAATACTTTAGTTTTGTGCCTACATGTATCTGTACTAGGTTGGAAGAATTGGGGCTTTTAAAATTTTAATTGTCCTAATTGGCAGGTGTCACAAACCTGTATGTAATACTTCAATTTTGTGCCTACATGTATCTGTAATAGGTTGGAAGAACTGGGGCTTTTAAAATTTTAATTGTCCTAATTTGCATAATTTTTAATATCATGACTGCTCCAAACAATATGCACAACTTCACTGCTAGGGCAATCACCATGCCAAGTTTGGTACTACATGTAAATGAATGATGAAATCAATAAAGAAAGAAAAAAGAAAAAAAGAATAAAGTATATGAGGAAAAGCAAGAAGTGTGTGTTCACACACTTAATTACCAGAAAAACTTGAACTATTGTGAAAACAAATATTCGCATAGATATACGTACTTTGATTTATCTCTTGTAAAGCTGTTGTGTGTAATAAAGGTATTGCTATCAACTTAGAGGATATATTAGTGACACCCTGCAAAAACACCATCTTCTTGGCAACAAATCACAAAAGAAAAGAAAACAAATTAGATCAATTTCATTTGCTTCTCAGCAAATCAGTCTGTGAAAACTTCTCCAGAAAACTTTTAAAGATTGCCTATTCCGTATTTATTTAACAACGAATTAAACGGTGTCACAAACCTATAATTTGAAGTTGGAATAGCTCCGCTATCTATAAGAGTTCGGAAGATATTTAAGATTCAAAATTTGTGTTTGCCTGATTTGCATAGTCAAACTGGCACAACCTTACTTCATTGTTCATTGGATGCAGCTTTCTTCCAAACCTGTTAACTAAAGTTAGATTGGCACCTCTATCCATACCAATATTGATGTTGAATATGAATTTGCCTAATTTGTATAAATTTGAATGCTACCATTTTGGTCCATATTTGGTTGTATTTATCTGTGTAACCAACTTGTTAATTGAAGTTGGACTGACACCTCTATCTGAAATAGTTATTAAATTGCCGAGGCTTTAAATTTTATGTATTCTACTAATTTGCATATATAAAAAAATCTTCTTTTTTAGTTGGGATCAATTGGATGTTCCTACTTATGAAGATTTTCAAAGTGTGCATGGTACCTCTCCCTTTAATACTTTTGAAGATATTCAACATTTAGACTCTTCAAGTGGCAATGATTAGTATAAATCATAAGTCTACAAATTTAGTTTGTAGTCGATTGGATGTGTTTATAGCACAAACATATATATTGAAGTTGGAATGGCACTTCTATCTTTAATAGTTTTGAATATATTCAACATTTCAACTTTTCAAGTGGCCCTAATCAGCATGAATAATAATTCTACGACTTTTGTTTGTGGTTCATTGGATGCGCCTATGGAAGAAAGTAACATATCAGAGTGCGAAGGGCACTACCACCTGTAATAAATTAAATAAATAAATATATAGATAGATAGATTATACATAAGTGAATAAAGAAACAAACAAATACATAAATAAATAAATAATTAGATAAATAAATAAATAAATAAATAGATAAATAAATAAATAAATAAATAAGTAAATAAATAAATAAATAAATAAATCGATAAACAAATAAAGAATAAAGTATTTGAGAAGAAACAAGAAGTCTGTGGTCACACACAGAACTAATTAAACTGTAACTTGAATGGCTCTCTATCCTACCTCTATCCCTCTCTCTTTCTCTCTCTCTCTCTGTCTCTCTCTATCTATCTGTATATATATATATATCTGTATATATATATATATATATATATATATATATATATATATATATATATATATATATATATATATATATATATATATATATATATACAGTGGTACCTGCTGTATGCAACCACTGCCGTGAGCAGCCGTATTACTTTTTGTGATCACCAGGCCTGGACATAGGAGTCACTTTCTTTGTAAAGTTTACCTGTGGTGACAGGTCACCTGCTGTATGTGGCGACTTTTTTGGCAGAAGGTGTGGTCACATACAGCAGGTACCACTTTATATATATATTAACTTCTTCGGCAACAAATCGTACTGAAAGGTTCCATATAATCTCATTCTAAAAAGCATAAACAAAAGAGTTGAAAGCATTACAATACAGCAAGGCGGATGTAGCGATTAACTTCGGATGGACTGTGTCAGTCAATTTCATTGTTTGTGACGGCATGCGTTCATGCGAAAAAACGACGTCCTAGCGGAAATCAACAATAAGACCACAATAACAGTGTGCGGCTCGCCAACCACTACTATTAATTTGATTTTACAGGATTGCCCCCGCCATGTCGAAATCGGCAACATCTGTTCGGGGCTAATAGGTACCCGTAATCTGGTCATACCCAAACAGCACTCAGCTTATCAATTCAGAGCCAATAAGTATTAAGTATCTTCCTGCTTACTGGTTTGCGTCTTGTCCTTGCTAAATTGATTCTTGTTAAACGACCGGCATTGGCAAACCATTCCAAAACAACTGGCCAGCAATAGCAATATCCTTGATAATGTTACGATACTGTGCAGTCAACGCTAACATCTTTTTGAAATATACACTGAAAGATACAATTGCCAGTATGCCATATCAATTATAATAGATCATGCATTTTCGATCCAACAGGCGTTATTGTAACGGACTATCAACTAACCAAACGGATAGCAACAGGTTGTTAGAAGAGTATAACAAATTAAACCAAGATGTGGTATGATAGTTTCACTAATGAAATTCTGTGCACATCTCAATTTCGTATGTTCCATGATTTCTGGTCTCATCTTCAGACTACCAATCTATTGTTAACTACAGTGTTATTTTAACCATTTTCAGCTCGCTTTTCGCATTGCAGCCTGCGTTTGATGCTTGCAGTTTCACCGGCCGATTCTCATCCTGTTTCATTTTATGCCACTGCCTTCCACTACATGGAAAAGAAGAAAAACTAATACACCATCAGCACAAAGCCCCCTGCGCCTATATTGTATTTCTACAATATAAAAAAGCAAGTATCAGGAATGGGGAGTTTGCATTGACTTATAGGCTACATTTTTTAAGTTTTAAAGAACTGGAATTACAAGAAAAGATTATACGTGAATTCCTCTTTATTACCATGACTCAAAGCTTTAAATCATGTTGCCTTTCATATATAGGCTCACCAGAGACTTAACACATATTCAAATTCAAGTTGATCAAACGGTCGCCACTTTTAGTTTACATGCACATTTTATGACACCAGCAAATGTCCTAGATTCGCTCAAAGTAGCAATCTCGTGGCATAAAGTTTATATTCTGGAAGAAGGTTTTAAGACTTGGTCTTACTCTCCAACAGCTGTGATTTATAACTAAAATGATCATTAGGGAGAGACCGCTGGTACTGATCACGATTTTGTATCTAATTAATTCTGTTAGCCGTCTGCAGTACAGTCGTACGCAGGTTGTCAAAATAGTGTTTTACAGCGGAGAAGTTCCATCTTTAAAGTTTAACTGTATGCTGATCCACACGCGCAACACTGTTCTTGCACAAAGAGATACGCAGCATGACTGGACGACAGTGCATAGCAACACTAGACTAGTGAATAATGGTGAACTGAGTGGTTCGTCACAACAAAATGTATGGTTTGGGGCTATGGCGAGGAACTGGACTCGGTCAACCTACCCGGATTGCTAAAAGTGTTTCGGTCGATATTTGTTAACTACCCACATAGAATTAGTGCTTTAGAATTATTGACAAAGTGCTGTCATGGTCTATGAGGTCAGAGTATAAAACAAGTACGTTATACTGTATGATATGATACTAGCTCAAACGTTTGGAGTCTCTTATGTGTCATATATCCAGTGACATTATTGTCCTCCGCTAGTTTGATGCTATACGGTGTATACGCAGTGACATATAGTACAGGTACGAAGAAGACCTGATTGGATTTGGAATGTAGAGAGACCTTGGTCCTTTCAGAGCAGCAATGGCAATGGCGTGCCATTTGCTTGTTATATGATAAATACGCACACATATTTTCCTTCGCATAATGCGTTCACTGTCAAACACGAGTTAGTTTTAATCATTGCAAACTGGAAATTGTCCCCTCCCCCCCCCAAAAAAAACCCCGTGTAAATTCACAGGCTCAAAAACGTGTATTACACATAATCTCTTTACTCCTCTATCATTTATTCAAGGTGCTTATGCCGTTTGTGTGTTGATGCCACAAGGTACAAATCAAATAACACATTTATATACAGTAAGTCAAGCAAGTATTGGTAAGAATAGTTTCCGTTTGAGGGAAATGCACTTCAGCCTGCTGTGGATTACTATAAATAAGGCATCTTTCACAACAACCCTACATTCCAGCAACATAATTTTGCTATTTCGATGAAGTTTGTGTGTGGTCTAGATCGAGATAATATGGCTTGTGATAATAATCTATGATCTGCACAGAGACGAGAAACGGCCTGCTGCAAGCTCAAGGATCCTGTGCCCACCATGTATTACTGCTTTGTATATGGCAACCGACAAGTTATGTCACACAAGTTTTCTTTCCTTTATGTTTTCATTTAAATTCATCATCATTGTTATTGCTGTCTCAACTGTTATTGTTATTGGGCTTCTGTTGCATACTGTTGCTCCTTGATGCCAACACAATCTCACAGTTTTCTGCATAAATGACGACTTTTATCTCGCAATAACGAGTTTCTTTCTCGTAATAACAGGAACAACAAGGTGAAAGAAGTAAATTAATGACTATACATTTTGTTATCACAACAGGCGTTTTAACTGAAATATATATGTATATATATATATACATATATATATATATATATATATGTGTGTGTGTGTGTGTGTGTGTGTGTGTGTACGTATAAAGTTTGTCAGTAACTCTAATAACTTGTCATGAAACTAAGCCAAACATAATAACCTAGGTTACAAACTATGGGCACAGTGATGGACTATTACGAATTACATTTATGGTAAATGCCTTAATGGCTTTGACCCGTAACCAGCTCAACGAGCCATGATTTATATGCTATGAAGGATAAAAACAACCCTTAGTTTTCTTTGCTTGATACAAAATAAAGCACTTGTTTATGATTAAACCTTTTTAAGATTGAAAAGCTGTTCAGTCTCTATATATACATGTACATTGTAGCTGCACCTCAGAGTTATAATAAACCATAATTTAATTCTGACGTTTTACGCACGTATAGGTTTTTTTAGATTAAATAACATTATTTGTGAGCATACATATATAGAAATGACGAATTACAATGACAAATGCCATATTTTACTTGGCAAAAGCATATACACGGATAAAATGTACAAATATAAATAGTATAGATATTGTCATACCGTAGTATATATATATAAGCAGTTAGATTGCTTTTCTATTTTGTGCACCAGGTGTAAGTTTTATCTTTTTTGTGTAACACGTTACAGCAGATATAAAACCTGTATGACAGCTATAATATCAGACCATGAGACAAAAGAAGTTGGTCAAAACGTGCTTATATTTTATATAACATCCAGGCAATAGAAGAATGACTTGGTAGAGTTAATAGGTGGCCAACAGGAACTCGTGACGCAACCGACCTGAGTACTGTGTCGTCTTTGATTTAATGCCACAAATTGTCATAAAGAAGTTGAAGTAAAATTGTCCCAGTTGTCTCGTTGCTGATACAAATTTTCACGCCTCCTCTTTGCTTGAAATTGCACAGTTTTTAAAGAAATATTTAGTATGTGATATGTTTTCGACATTTAATGCAAATCGAATCAACCTCTGTTGATCATGTGTCTCCTTCGGCTGAAAACACTCCACCTCGCACTGAACTTAAAAAATGTGGAAGGGTTACACGCTTATATAAAATGGCAATTTTTATTGCAACGCGTGCCCTGTCAGAGTACGTCACCTTGGGTTGGGGTCTTGGGATACTCAACCTATCCGTCCGTAAATTGGTACCGCGCAGCAAGCATGATATATGGTAATTAATCATAATACATACGAAGGAAATAGTCCTTCCGTTATCATGCTTATCAGTTGTGTTTACTCCTTAAACCTTGGTTGTTTTGTCCTAAAATGAAACAATGTCAACTTTTATCGGGTTGGGATGCACGCTAATGCCCCTCCCTACCCCACCCCACTAAAAAGCAAATTAACAAACAAAAACTAAAATATCAGTGGAAATATGTATCCTGCCAACAGACAATCTTACTGATAGTAGTTTTTTCAATGTTTGAAGCAAACTGGGAAGCTTTGACAGGCAATTAGACAGATTTCATTGAGTATCACGAGCACAAAAGCTCGATCAGAAAAAAGATAAAAGCCCATTGTGCGGGTATGTCTTGTCATACGCAGTGTCTGCATAGTCGTGATCTTTCTCATTAGGAGCACTAGACACAGCTGTCAACACAGTGAACTTCCTTTATCTCCGACCCCTGGTTGAAAATGAACACAGAGTGGTCAAGCATTCTAAGGCTGTGCATTAAGTTAACGAATTCCTGGCTGGATTTAGTTGCAGTGAAACTAGGAAAAGCAGCACCTGTCTGTCAAAAGGAACGGAAGAGCTCGTTCTTCTCTTAGATTAAAGAGTAAGTGGTATATGATCCCAAAACTTTGCAGCAAAAGTACAGCTTCAAAATGTACATGTATCATACGTATTTGTATAGCACTACATGTAATTGCCCTTACGTCCATAGGTCCCTTTTCTAGTCATTGGGTTAGCGATTATTCATCTGACGTATTTTTATTACAAACTTTGAGTACATGTCAATATTTAGAGCTCTCCTTCACGTGTTCATCATTACCATCACTACAGCATCAAATATACTCTGTCGAGATAAATTAAACGTCTTGGGTATCAGTTTGACAAGAGAAGGCTTTCAGAACTAACGCTTCAAATAAGCAACTTTTTTCCCACATCAATCAAATTTTGAAAGGGCGCAGAAGACATTGAGTTGGGGCAAGGAAGCCATGATCCTCCCCTGACCATTAGGTGCCCCTCTATGACCAAAATAATGCCTATATGGTGCCCTTTGACTACAGCCAAAAACGATGGATGCCTAAAAGCGACGTTACTCTTGAATTAATGTCTTTCCTGCTCCAAAATTCACACCACAATCAATACGTAACACCATTTTGTTCAGCCGCAACTGCTAGGTTTTGGGGGGGTAGCAGCAAGATTAAATAATCAAATTTATAAAGTGTACACGGCTTTTAGATTCCAGTGAATAGGATGAAATTGACATATGGAGAAAGGCGCAGTGCGCGATCGGCGAGGAAGTTACTTCCTTCAATGTCGTTATCAGCTTTCTACACGAAAGCCCCGCCAGTATTGCCACCAGACTTGTGACATGTTGATGCATTATGAATAGCTACAGGGCCTACCTCTTACCCATTCAACTTATAAAGAATCTATTGCATCAACAGCTATCGTGAGGAGAATCCTCGCCATTTGCATCTTGTTACCGTTCACTGCAGATAACAATTTTGATAGGTCTAGACAGAAATACAGCTAAGCTGAAGAACTATAAAAATGATAAACAGCATTGAACACTTAACTCTTTCTCATTCAAAGCCAAATAGATAAGCCGTTATTAAAACTAGGAGTTGGCGTCCCCACAAGTTCGCCTAATGATGATTCTGTCTTACCTGCGCTTACTTTGCTGCAAATCTACCATATTTACCTTCTATTGTTCCTGCCTTTTTACTCTTTGTGTATAATTGTGAGTTTAAGGATAAAGACCAGTTTCAAGCCGTGTTTTACTTCTCTACGTCGAATATAGAAATTTAAATAGAAAATCTTGACATTTAAATCTTACGGATTGCAAAACCCATTTGTTTGTTTGTTTGTTTGTGTGTGTGTGTGTGTGTGTGTGTGTGTGTGTGTGTAAGTGTGTTTGTGAATTTCCAATTTAAACATGAGATCGAATAAGACGACCCCAATCAAGTACAAGACGTCAGTGCAGACATTGATATCTCATCATACAGGTATGCTGAATAAAAAAGCCAGTATACTCGAATCAATAAATTACTACACTGGATTTGAAAACCAGCCCATGCAAATGCTTTTGGTGTGTGTCATTTTTTCAAATTTTCCGTACTTTTTTCGATGACGAACAAGTTGCATGCTCATTAAACTCACCTAACGTTTGTCGCGTTCGATATAATGATCAAAACCTACAATTTCAAAAATGTATGATGAGTGTTTCTTTCGGCTAATGTTCCTGTACCATAACGTATTTTTTGGCAGAAAATATGTATTCTTCGTTTAAAAAAACTAGACTTCTGATATAAAAATGTGTTGCCTTAATATTAAAACCCAATTAGTGAAGTATATGAATTAAATAAATTCACACATCTGGACACTAAGAAACAACATAACCTAGCTGTAAAGCTGACGCGTTTATTTCAAGCAGGAAACACCACATCATTGCCTTGTCTATTAAGCAGAATAAAACGCACTGAATATAAAGTGTGTGCAAACATGTGTGAAACGTATCGGATTGTGTTTCCACCATCAGGTTTTTCTCACACGGCTGCGCTTAAAGGCGCAATCATAAGAAACATTGTCCTTATTAGATTTCAATTTAAACGGGCGGCAACCGATATGGTAAAAATGACGTCACGTTGAATATTTCTCTCTTTGTCGTCGAGATAAGAGACTATTTTTCATATAGGAGTGAACATGAAGACCCGCCAGGCTAATTGCTTTCTCCAATTTATGTGTAAATCCTAACGACAGGAAGTAAAAATACACGTGGTATTTTGGACGAGTTGTAAAATAATCAAAGGTTCAATGAATACTTAATTGGCTGCAATGAAACAGCCTTAATGGAGACAAGTGATGAAGGCTTTCTTAGATATACTATAAACTGTAAGCTTAATTTCGTTAAAGGTGCCAGTAAGAAAATTATTTTTCCTGGCGGCGGGAGATATTCATTACGACTCTTAATTAAGGAGTGCAAATCCTCTTGCTTCCGATAAAACATAAAAACCACGCGGTAAAGGTGTTCTAGGGCTACAATATCGGCATTATTATCTTCACCAGCTGCCACCAAAACTTGGCACACTATAGAAGTTCTCAAACGTACATTATATGATTAATCCAAGGTTCAACTAACTGTCTAATACAGTCTCGGAATCTTTATTGCTCCAGTTACAACTTTGTAATACTACCTACCGGCTTATCCTACTTCCGCATTAGACAAGTCTGGGTGGGGACGTCAGCAACTACGTTGATCCGCCATTAATCAATTCAGCCCAATATATACCATAATCCATTCTTATAGCTTACCACTCGCAGCTGGCACACAGAGACTGGCCATTGCCATGATTCAGATATTCCATATAATACACGGACTCAGAATTGTGTACCTTTTAGCCGCAACATCCAATGCAATATTTGTATGAACTTTTGTTGTAACAGAGGATCCCCATCTCTCTCTCCCTTCGATCTGGCTTACACACACACATACACACACACATATATATATATATATATATATATATATATATATATATATATATATATATATTATATATATATTATATATCTATATATTTTATATATATATATATATATATATATATATATATATATATATATATATATATATATATATATATACATATATATATCATGTTCCATCCCGTAAGCTCATTTTAATGATATTACATTGGTCATTATGAACACAACTTCCATTTATTTGCTTCGAAACGTTCTTCATTGGCCCAATAAAAGTACAGTTTCCGAATGCACAACTCTGTGACAAAACAATGAACTAACCAGTATGTACACTTCTTTGTTCTCTTCTGCGAGAGCATGTTCAGACCTGCATATAATGGTCGCATATCGTCTCAGCTAAAGTTTGTCATGAATGTAATTTTCACTGCTATTTACAATTTGTTTCATGAATGACTTTGAACTATCTGGCATTTACTTTAAAATTAATTAAAGTATTGAAAGTGGAAACAATGGGCATTAACTTGTCTCCAATTACCCACTCAAAAGTAATAGCTCAGAGTCAAAAGAGGAAGACCACGATGCATCCAGAGCATGATCAAGCAAAGCGCCTCCAAGAAAGGGGCTGTACAATCCACCTAATAAGTGTGACCTATGCATGCTCACAACGGTGCACAGCAGAGAGCAATATGTCGATTTCATCATATGAAATATGCAATCAAATATAAAATTACTGGAAATGTTTTAAGTTTGTGCTGGAAAGAAATCCCCTCGAATCAAAACATACATTTATTGGAAAACAACTTTTGGGCTTTTGAAAGCTGGGCTGCAGTGTGTGGTAACAAATATTGTGGACCTGATATCCTGCTGATCAGAAAAAGGTTAATATTCAAATTTGTTCACCTAAATGAAAACATATTTTGGTCCATGCTAGGTGGTAATGAGATATCAAATTGGTGCAACTATTTCGAATGAAAGATCTACTTAAGCGTTCAATGCGCCGTCGTGCCTTCCTCCGTTTTGCACTCATATTATATTGCGATAGGAAACCAGAAACAAATCATCTCCGAAGCCCAAGGCGCCATCGACTAATTTTCTCTCATTATGTTAAGCACTATATTCCAGTACACTTATTGAACGTAAGAATATGCTGTGCGGTTAGCCAAAGCACCATTTGTTTAACGTGTCCATAAAATGTCTGCTCTTGGCCGCGAGTTTAAGTCACAAAAGGGGTTCCAAAAATGACGAAGCTAGACACTACAGACCAAGCTGATCTGTTAACAAATAGAGCAGCCTCGTACGATATGTTTCATAATCTAGAATTGGCTGTTTACCACTGAGCAATGACAAGGGTACATCCCGCCGACCACAGTGTAAAAGAATCGTATGCCAAACAGACGAGATTTAGACTAAGCTTGTTATGTCTACTTCAATTGTTGATGAAGCAAAAGTCTCTCATAAATCATGTGGAAATCTTTGCAGAAAATTGACGTATGAGTACTAAAACAGATTTTATTCTAACATACTAATAACACATGATACACTTCAAGGAACACATAATATGTAGTAACAAAAAACGTTGAAGTTGCGATTAGATACTCGATGTAGTTGAAAATGAATCATATAAGTACCCTGTTTTCTGGGGCATTTCATCAGCTTTCTCCGGACAACTACAGAAAAATAGGGATATCATTTTCAATACAAAATCTGTATTCAAACTGATACTGAGTATCATTTTTAATACAAATGCAGTATTCTTACTGATACTGAGCTACTGAAGTTCACCTTGTGGTTTATGTCCTGGCTGCAACATATTACAAACAACTTTTAGTTGTCGTGGCGTCTGATGTATTTGCCACGTTGGTTGTATTATCTTGAGTATTGTACTAATGTCAACTATAGTTTGTATTTGTGTTCACTATATTATATGTTGATTTTGTTCCTATTTTCGGGGGTAAATAAAAATATATGTATACCGGTATCAAGAAGAGGGACAAGCATATTTTAACATACATTAAGAAATGTTTAGCGCCAATTCCAACGTATCAGGATATCTATATTACATAATGCAGTATGTAACAGGCAATCCGAGAGGGTAATACAAACCGCTCTCACCGCAGGGTGGTGGCCCTCACTCATGACACACATATTTTATTCTATCGTTATACCCGGCCCTCACAGATATTAGCACCGCGTTTGTTACATATTTTCAGGGCCACCTGTGCGTCCCTTTGGACATCATGCTATACAAGGGGTCGGGTTGCAAGATGTTGCCCACGGGGTTGATGTCAACACTTCCACTGGTGTTGTACAGCGGTGGTCGTCTCAAAAGTACAAGATTTTCAGCTTGTTATTCACGCAAAAACGTTCGTAAATAATGTACCTTTTCATGCTTTCCTTTTATTTTTTACTTGCAATGCGCAAGTGCACATATATTATAGTTTATCGAAAGGTATTGCGGCATTCCACGGAAACAGCCCTGACTTTCCCTAGTCAAATGTACGTGACAAAATCCAATGTTTCCACATGGAAGGGTTATTTCTGAAGCTACACAAGGTGTTAGTCTGTGAGGATGTATATATATATATATATATATATATATATATATATATATATATATATATATATATATATATATATATATATACGTAGGTTACTTTTGTGAGATGGTAAATAGAATATGATCCTGGAAAACACGACAAGGGGATCCAAACGCACTCACTCCCAAGCTTGGCGTTACCGAGATTCATAATTCCACTATGTTTTATCAGGCATCCTTACTTTACATTCTCAATGCATATAAAAGATAACAGTTTTGCAAAGTTTGCGATCTTTGAAAAACATACATTTTCCCATTTTTGTGTCCCATCTATTAAAACAAAAAAAAAGAAAAAACGGTATTTTAAAGTTTTCGCAGACGAATATATGGATTACAGCGACACAACATCGGTTACTTCATCTTCAATACTGTTCAATATATGCCCAAAAGTTGACATAAACTCGGTTTTATCCTAAATTATTTTTATTGCACAGCGATTTTCAATGTTCAATTCAACCTTCAGTTCAGACAGATATGCAAAGCCTTGTATTCAATCGATAATAGGGGTGTATTATGTTGGAAATGCACATATCTGTGATATTAGTCCAGAAGTGAAGTCACTTTGCCCGGTGGCCACTGTCTTAAGTGGCCCTTAAGTCAAGGTCATCCAACCACACACCCAACCTGCATTTTACCAAGATATATAATCTTAGAATTTTATAACAATCCGATGTCAATTCGAGCAACTATGTGGCCGACGCAAAAGATTTCGTTGTACTTAAAAGTGAATCCGGCATTAAAACCATTTCAGTAATGACAGTACTTCAGAAATATGACCGGACTATCAGGCGTGCATTTTTTTCAATGTAAATGCTTGTATAACGTTTCAGAATTAAGGCCACCTTCAAGAAAAAACAACTAAGTAACCATTTACGATCTAAGCTGGATCCCATCTTATATTTTTTCGTCGTGTTTACTATTCCGTGTGCGCATAACATGAATATGAAGTAGTTGTGATGAGTTTGGCTACACACGAGCCCCATCTATAATTTTATCCAAGTATTTAACACAAGTAACTTTCTCATGGGATCGTTAAAGGTAATTATCAGGACACGACCTTTTGGGTTTAGAATTGTCGGTTCTGCAGGATAAGGGCGGAAAACCATAACTGGCAAGACAGAACTATTGATGGGAATGAGGTTTCTTTGCGTGATACCTAACAGATGCCAATCGACTTGGTGTAGTATTATTGCCCTACCCTCCGGTGTAGGCAGCTAAGTCGCAGTTATGAAGGTTTCTACACGCTAATTCAGTCGTCACCTTTACGTGCAAGACTGTTTGATAAGTGACGAAATTGGTAATTATTTGAAATGAAATCGTCACTGCTATAATTTGTTTGATTAAATTGCGTGAAGATTCATTCTAGCCTTTGGCGCTGTTAACATACAGCGTAATTATTCTTTCCACAGGAACTTAACAAGGATATTGCATTATTTACGGAATCTATACACTGGCAGAAATGTCAATAAAAACCAAAAAAACACTCTCGATACAAAATGTTACTTTTACTTTCATGAACCCTGGGGAATGGTACTAGTTCATTATTGTTGAACCTGTCAAAGCAATAATTCACATGATATGTTGAAGGGTTCATGTGTACTTGGGCGGCTAATACAGGTTTCACTGACACAATAATAATGATTATACTCAAAATATGTGTATTGTAGAACGGGGCACCTGTTTGATATGATCATATATGAGGTGCCTAAAATTGTTTATTTATACTTGCCCCAATTAAACTACTGATCATTCACAATACTACTTTATGCGATGTAAAACTATACGTAATGGTGCTCCCTTGACTTAAACTTACAGATGGAGTCAAACCAACCGAGCCGGAAAACACTGCGACGTACTTGTTATGTCTGCGCGGCCTTGCCCCCCCTCCCCCCGTCACTCTGCCGGGGGTCCTCCAGGTACAAACCAACATCTCCAAGAGTATGTTATAGTGGTGAATTGAAAATTTCGTAACTGACTTGTACATTCATACTGTAGTAAAACCTGATTTTTTTTTCTGAATAATGACGCTGGAAGCTTTATGTTCTGCATTTTATATGAAACATGTATAATGTACATGTCCTTACGCTTTCTAGATATTTTCCCAGTGAGTGTTTTATCTCTAGTTTTAGTGCGGAGGACATAAATTATTATCTATAAATACTATATTTACTTCAACATACGAATATTATTTGATGGATAATAGCGATGCCTGATTATTTGTATATATTTTGGACGCATCATGGAATTTTCCCCGTTCCGTTGGTGCCCCCGCTATAAGGGGAAGTTTTCCTAATAAATTATTATTATTATTATTATTATTATTATTATTATTATTATTATTATTATTATTATTATTATTATTATTATTATTATTATTATTATTATTATTATTATTATTATTAAACTATATGCATAAAATTGTGATCATCTATGTTCTATCTGCCATTATGACATGTGGCTGATGGTATATGCTCTTGCCAAGTCGGGTTTTTACGACTTGACAAAATGCTAACCTGTTAAAGTAGACACGCCCATTTTGCAATTATGTGGACTCCAAACACTTACACACTGGGCCAGATCTGGCAAGATGATATGCAACATTCACGCCAGTAGATGGGTTAAATGTTTCCCTGTGCAAATTTGTCCAAGGTAATCCACAATCGTGTGAAATACGGCAAAGCTACTGCACCCAGTTGAGATGGGATTGAAATCGCGCCACGTATATATTCCCACGAAGTGAGGGATTTATTTCAAACTTGCCTGTAACTGCCAGGGTCGATAATTCCACCTTGCCGATGTAACTCTTTAGACAAAAAAGGCGAAGAAATAAGAATGAAAATCCCGTTTTCATGCACAGATGACAAAGATATCCGCTAGGAAAAAAATAGGTCAATACCTACTGGGCCTCATACATAGAACTCGCTGAAAAGGCCCTGATCCTTCTTATGCTTTCGTTTCGTCATGCACAGGGTGATTTTGAATACACGACCGATTGCATATTCAGATTTTTCTAGCTATCTGTCACGGGATGAAATATTCCCAAAGGGCTCAGTTCTACACGGATTTGGTGGTGACTGCTCCAACAGCGGTATGGTGCGAGCAGGAAATTGGCTTTCTGTCCTTGGCGTATGTTGTCACAGCATTCCTCCTCTTCAACCTTACCAATAGAAACTTTATCGCTGGAATGCATGCGAAAGAAGAATGGAAATTGGCTAACTCCGCAAGGCTCATTTCTTTGCGGGAAATATTCAAGTCAGCTTATGCCAAGATTACAGCAAAACAGTGCCGCTGCTGTTTAGAATGCGATAAAGCAAAAGGTGTAAAAAGAGGCACGTAGCACTAAAATATTTCTCACCTGTTCACCATATAGTTCCACTTAATAGTCTTCAGATTTAGTTTCTCCCGCCACAAATCTGTGGCAATATTTATGGCATAGGATATTTTGAAATCCGTTTTAGTAATAAGCAGCCTGTTGTTCCCAGAATATCCCTCAGTTGACATGCAATTGCAACATTAGGACCAAGGCTTAGCGTGTCGTTCAAGGTATGCATTGGTTTAGGCTGATTTTGCTTATGTCAGTGCACACACTACACTGAGTATCAGCGGTGATCACTGCACAAAATTTTCCTGATTTCAATAATGCATTGCATAGCGATCAATCAGCACGGTATATGGCTGTGCATTAACGAGATGGCTGATTTTTAGCCACAGTAGCAAGCCTGGGGATACATGCACAGGAGTCAGATTGCATATGCACTACCAGATGTAATAAACGATGAACCCCTAATGCCCAATATATTAATCCAGTACACTTCGAGTGCATCAAAGGTAATACTGTAACCATTAATCTAGGTTATGAAAATCCAGTTTTTGTGTGTAATGACAGTATGCATGTGTTGTTGTCATATTTATAGTACCCAGTTATGCATGCGTTAAGCTCCACTCTTTCCAAAGATGCCAATCAATTTGAATACCCTAGAAGTTTAGCTGCTCATGATACCATGACATGAGACGGAAAAATATTGTCGAGATCTGTATTTCCTTTTTAACCAATGGAACACAGACTTCATGCAAGGATAAGGTTGTGTCAATTACGCATATTGTCCGATCCATCCCAAGATCTTTCTTTGCCTACTAAACAGAGATGATTGAGTATACACGATTGCCTGATTAAATGAACAAGGCTACATGATACTGTGTAGGCTAATCCCATAGTGTTTGGTTAGATGACCTTCCATTATCGCCATGGGTAGCACTGATTTTATTTATCAGTGAACAAGGTTACATGATACCGTGTAGGCTAGTCCCTAAGTGTTTGGTTGGATGACCTTCCATTATCGCCACGGCTAGCACTGATTTTATTTATAAGTCAATGTTATTAAGTGTCAATGTCTGGCACTAAAGTAATATTCAAATACATATAGCCCTCTGTCATACTGATACCAAAATATATCCTATTTTCAATGTTCTACCACACCGTAAAAGAGTAAAGAATCCATGCTTTAGGAGACGAGGACAGATATTGACTTGCTCAGGTGCATTCACACCGCACATATGAGCATGAAGTATATTCTATCGTGAAAGGATATTTTCATTGACATTTGTCGCGTCTGTATAAAGGAGATGTCTCTCTTATCCTAATGGCCCGAGTAAATACATAAGTTTACCTGGGTGAGATAAAAATAGCACCCAGAGATTCTTTTCCCTGGGGTACATTTTACTTTCACTTAGCATCGACGACAGAAGCCCTTTGGAAATATAACACCGACGCTAGCCTGTAGAAATATCCGACATATAATTTTTAATAGGTGCACAGTGGTAGCAGGGGGGTTTCTAATATTACATGTTTGAAATGAACGTCTTACCTAGATCATTTGTGTGGTTCAGATAACGGAATCCGGATAATAAGATATAGAGCGTCGCCACCTGTACCAAGCCTTCAGCACCTTTTTTGGTTTCTCCTATTGCTGACGCAGCCTCTCTCCTGCAGCAAACAAACAATGTCTTTAAGATGTTGCGTAGGTCAAGCGAGGAGTTAAAACTCCTGCAGCAGATCCATGCTATATCTTTCAGGCAGGCACATATACAGTCTCTGACATGTTGCACCATTCTATGAGACACTGGCTACACAATGAGCTTCGGTATGATTAATCAAGGGCTAATTCATTCGCTGCATGGTCATCATTGATAAAATAATGTTCGGGTTCCCCCGAGACTGCCATACGTCATCAACACTCCTGCAGGGAAAGCAGCCAATAAAATCTAGCAATAGGCCAATTGCTGGTACATTTATGAACAGTGTAGAATGCCACACGAATAAGAAACGTTTATACCTATACGGCGGAACGCGTGGAAATTAACAGGTTCATCGACGAGGCTTCGGCATTAGGGAACATGCTGAGGCCGACTTTAACTCTTCCATTGCCAATCTCGACAAAGGTCTATGTGCTCTGAGTTGGAAAAATGATACCAGATTCATATTCTTTGTAAACTGACATTTCACTCAAGTACCAGCATGCCTACAGTTACCATGAGGAGAAGAGCCCATCAGAACGGTTCCGGTCAAAGTCTTTCCTTGTTGCACTCAAAGCACTCCTAGCAAAGGTATTGAACCAGTCCAAAGGGGCCAATGAAAGAGTTAAAGGGGAAGGAATCTATCACCATTGCCGATGGACCCACGAAGCCGGCAAAACTATTTTTCTATCCCGACTCTTTCATGTGCGTGGTCACGAGGTTCAGTTCATTTCTACGATGAATCATTATATCTTTTCTAGCTTTGTCCCCCGCTTTGGGCTTCACATTGAAACTGTTATGGTTTGATATTTCAGAGGAAAAGAACACAGGTGGCTTATGACACCCTGGTGGATATGTAGTGTCCTTGATTAGGACTACAAAAGACCGATGGACAATGCATAAATAGTTTATATTGTCATAACCATCAAACAACGGAGGGGACACCTTGTCCATCACGTTATTATTTTTCTCCTCTGATCATATTTCCACTTCGAATGGAACATGGAATTGCATAAAGGCGTAAATCATCATTTTATACATTGGTTAGTATACAAATGTTGTCTGGTCTGCAAGTGGGTAGATATCCCTGAACACGATTGTTGATACTTTGTCATGCACAGAATTCCTAGGCATCATGGAAATAATCCTGTTGACAACTTTTGTAACAGGTACATCATTGTGCGATGTAAAGTGAAGGCCCCACTGGCCTGCATCCAATCACTCCTGGAGAAATATACACGTAGCACAAGCCGTCTGTTTAATATCAAAACAGTTACACAAATTTATTCAGAATATTTTTTTTTAGTTTATGTTAATGCTTAAGTTTATTTTATTTGAATTTTGCACAATTCCATAAGAGTATCATGCATATAAGTACAAGTCTGATAAGACATGAAAGTCCGTTAAAATTGCTGTCAACTGTCCACATTACATCAGGTCAGAATTACAATCCAAAGCTATGTCATCAAAAGAGTCCATGAAGTTCACAGTCCACATGACGGTTTAAAATGGTGGGGTTTTAATTTTTGTTGTTGTTTAAACGATGACAAAGCCAGGCCAATCTAATGGCAACAGGCAGTTGTTCTGAAGCTTTGGTGCAAAGAATTCGAAGGACCACTGTCCACATGCGACTAAGTGTGCCCGCTTTTGCACTTATGGTTTGTGGTTCCCAGAACGCAGGGATCTGATGGCTGGTGTCACTGGAGTAAAATTTAAAGCTAACTGGGCCCTGGGCGATTCAATGCTTTGCACACACGGAAAAAATATCTTGAATGATATGCCGGGTTGTACAGGTAACCAGGTAGTTCAACCAGGGCGGGACTGATATGATCAAACTTACGCAATTGCATCACCACCCTGGCGGCACAATTTTGCACTCGTTGTAACGTTTGAATTTGGTCCTGCGGGGAGCCCATGTTGCAAACTATTGAAGCAGTCCATTCTCAACGTTATGAATGCATGAATCCGGGTCTATGGAGATGTCTTAGATAAGGTTTTTTTTCTTTTCGCTTTTTTTTTTTTTTTTTGACATGGCTGGTGTTATGTAGATAGTAACACTCTGTCGTACAGAGCATAGTGACATGTTCTTTGGAGTGATGTCTAAGTGGTATTTTAGCTTGGCAGCAGCTGCCCTTTTCACCAACTTAGATACAAAGTGGAGATCTGAAACTGGCCTGAGGGAATTAAATGTAGGTTCAAGTCGTGGTTTCTTGCATCTATCTGCGAAACATCCAGATCCAGAAAGTCATTTACAATATTTGTAATAGTTTCCATCATAGGATATTGAACAGATTGAGAATATTAGTTTGAATGGGAGCGAGTTAGAAGCGGATCTCATGATAAGATTTTTTTTTCTCATCTGTGCAGACAATTTTGGAGGTGGTAAGGGTGTTGACTTTATTGTTCTCACACTGTCACTTAAAAAAATCAACTTCATGCCCAAAACATAATGAATCTAATCCTGTTTTGATGTCTTTGAATTTCTTCACGAAAAATGTATTGAATCCATACGGTTTGATTTTTTTTTTCGTAGGGAATCATGAGCTAGCATGGGGTTTTGGCTTATTTTCTCGATTAAGACGGGTTAACCAATTTGATACAAGGCCCTTTGGTCGTGTTTGTTCTCACATATTGTGTTGTTATGGTATTTAGTGTTAGCTCGGCCCATTTTGTAATTTACATATGTCCTGGATGATTTGAAAAAAAGGTCAATCACTAGGTGATTTGGACCTCCTCCACTTTCTTTCCGTATGGCGGCCATTGTTCTTGGCTGCTTTTAACTCGTCTCCATACCATGGTTGACGCGGTCACCTTTTTGCTCTTCAATGGTGCGTGTTTATTAAGGATGTCAGTTAAGGTACAGTTGTATGTTTTCATCATATTATTTGGGTCGCTCCGAGGGTTAACGCACGATGATGATGATGATGATGATGATGATGATGATGATGATGATGATGATGATGATGATGATGATGATGATGATGTCATTGCGTATTCTGTCAAAGTCTATCAAACGAATTTTTCGTGGTCTTATAGTTTTTACCACTGCCGGTGCTTTCGAATGTTGTACTGTGAAACTGATGCCTATGTGGTGACAGGCCATCTAATTGATTGGAGGAGGTGAAGATAATATGGAATCTGAAACCCTTGTGATAAGCAGATCCATGGTGTGGCCCCGCTGGTGCGTTGGCTCTTTAACATGCTGCACTAGGTCAAATTCGTGCAAGAGACTATTAGTAAGGAACTTGAGCGTATCTGTGTCCGTTGAAATATTTTATGTCGCCATTTATCACAAGTAATCCCGATATCAGGGTGAATGACTCTATGTTGTTGCTGAATTTCTCACAGGAACCTGTTGTTGTAGTTCTATGTTTACTTGAGTAAGGTTGTATGTACACAACAACAAATCGCAGAGACAAAACTGACTGCGGTGATAATATTAGCCGCTCCATACATATTTTTGAATGACCTTCTTTCAACTGTTGTAATGAGGGCTGCTTTAAAATTGTGCCTCATAACAACATCGAAACCACCGCCTGGTTTTCTCCCATTGCGTTTTTGTTAGTTTAAAAAGACATGCTGAGGGAACGTCCAAAGGTTAAAACCCGAACAAAGAAACAAAGAAGATGGTTGTGTGAACAGCCAGTGCTCAACCTTGTAAAATATAAGAAAAGCTTATCGCTAGAGGTTCTAAAGTTTTAGGAGAATGTGGTTTAAGATGTAGAGGAAATGACATATGTAGGTATGTACATTAGTACTCTTATTGCCACCACGCAAACATTTTTCTTATCTTTGATTTATCTAAAACAAGAAATGATAGCCGTGTCACTGAATGTATGTACATATTAGGTGGAAATTGACCCAAGTTATATGGACCCAGCATAAGCAAGATAGGAGCCTGTGTATCAGAATAATTGCATAATTACGAAAATTAAAAGCATGTATCATGAAAAGCACTGTGTACTCAACGAGCTTAGCACAAATCCAGTCCCGGTAAGAGAATCCAGCTTGTAGTTTTGCAGGAGGAGATGAAAATGGAAAATACGTAAAAAAAAATCACAAGAAAGCTGCAGCGCTACCTGTGCAAGAAATTAAGGTCTTTGGTTACCCAGACGTGTCCCACTGCAATTTATAAGTGATTGACCCAGCAGTTTTGGAGAAAACTTTTAAAGAAATTGTCATAAATGATTCTCAAAAATAAAAAAAAAATCGAAACTCGCTGGAGCCTGACTATTGGACCCAGCCAAGCTATATATGCCCAACAATCTAAGGTGAGTCTGGCTAACGCGTTAAGAGGAAAGTCGAATATGCAAATTACCATTGCAATCGCTGTTGAACTACTTAGTGATCAATAGGAATGTATGCATGAACGATAAGTACTCAAAACGTTTAAAATCAGGTCCAGATCAACAACATTGTTCGCCACATCAACATGGAATATCTCCACCAATATTTAGTGTAACTTGAGTGACGGTCTCAGACAAAAAGACAAAAATAGCATACACATACAAATCCCGAAAAAAGGCAAAAATTGCAGCACCTCTTGTTGAACAGTTTAGAGTCTAGAGGTATCCAGATGAACTTCTATTCAATTCCTAAGCAACTGGTGAAGCTAATTTGGAGAAGATTTCTTAAGATTTTGTTAAAAGTTGAAGAAAAAAAGAAACAAACAAAACAAAATCCCACAAGAGGATGACGGTTTGATTAAACTAGGTAGAGACCCAGCCAAGGCAGATACCTACCAAGCTCTAATTGAATCGAGCCAATAGTTTGCAGAAGTGAATTATATAAATTGTTGATGATGGACGATGGAAGGCCCAACAACGGATGAAAACCCAGCCCATAGGCTCAGCAGCTGACTGACAAGTCTGAGCTATGGCAAATGTCTAAGAGTTTGTCTACGAACAAAAGCATAATTAGAAATAAAGGTTCTATTTATTCGAGTTTTAACAAAGAAACAAAGAATTCCGGTTATGCAATCTTAGAGTTCAATGTAAAAGGAAGGCTACTTTCACTTATAGTATACACATGGTTCTTTATAGGTATTTCGTCTATACAGCTGATCCAAGAAACCTAAATCGTTCGCCACTGAGATTATTATGACATGCAAGATGGTCATGTTCATCTTATATTTACCGACATATATGACCTATCCTGTGGTAAACTGAAACAATTGGTCAAGATTATTTAACGCCAGTGCATATGCGTACATCTCTGAAGCTTTGATTTGACCTGAAACTGTGTTACTAAATTTGATCTGAAGTGGTAGAGGAGACCTTACCTCGGTACTAAGCATGCGTGACGGTTTGTATTCATATAACAAGGTGAAAATTATTTATTATGACAGTGATTGAGAAAGATGATAATGAGGCCAACGCTTAAATTGCGTTCTTCATATTAATTAAACGTACTTTCATGATTTGTTCTGCTTATGGAAAGATTAGGTTCGTAAAGCCAAGTTATTTGACAAATCATTATCAGCACCACCAATCAAATGTTTTTGGTGAACATTGTGGTTAAAATGGAGAAATATAGTTTCATGCTAGTGTCTGTAAAACATGAACACTATATAACACTGCAAACCTTATAACATTAAACGTTTTCCATAACTACCTATTATAGAGAAGCGAATGAATATTTTGATCTTTTGTCACACACATTTAACCCATCACGAATGAGTGTTTATTATTTCGTGCGACTCAATGTAATAAGTTTTAATCGCAAAAGCGGTTACGTCATAAACTTGGAAAAGATAATGAATTTGGGTAAAAATGTATTCCTTGCTTTTGAGTCCTCTAGGGGCAACTTATCGATATTTGGAGACCCTTCGGCTCTACACAAGGCTATGTAGAGGAATTGTGGGTACACCTCGGTATCATTTGCATTTTCTTAGTGGTGAGGTAGATACGAAGATTATGGGATGCATCTTGTACATTGTAATTGAGGCCAAACGAACACATTACGCATTTATATTTTCTTAAGAGCTGGATTTGCTACATTTAAAATTAAAACTTTAGCTCTTGAAAACTGGTTTGATCCCGGTATAAACTTTCAATGGAAGCCTTATCGTTGCTGAATATTACAGGGCTTATTTAAGAAGGAAACCACACATACGCACGAGATATATTGATAACATAGACACTTTGCCCGGAAAAGTAAGAAAAGCCTCAGCAGCATTAGCCTGGCTTATAAGGCATATGCTATCGCGCCGCTGTTTTTCCTAAAACATGAAGAATGCCTGCAGAGGCTTAAGTGCATGTCATTAAGCAAGGTGGTCAGTCAAAATCAAGCAAACGGGGGGATACTTTCTTAACAAGGTTTTAGACCATAGGATCTGTAAACAGCATCGCTCCAAGGCTAAATATTTTGTAAACAAAAGCGTTTCGACTAAATTACAAATGTGCGAATTAAAAAAAATGCCAATGGGGGAGAAACCTGTCTGTAAATAGAAAAAGCGTATCGGACATGGTCAGGCTTACTGCACAAGATAACCTTCATAACAGCAAAACAAAATTATTACTGTCATTGTGTTACGGAAACCCTACTTCCAATCAGACCTTATAGCACAAATTCGGCAAAACGAAGGAAAGATCATAGTCTATTAGATTTTACGTCAAATAAGGTATGAAACCATTCTCCATTCATGATTCAGACAGTTTCTGACAAATGGCTCATGCCATCAGTCCATTAAAGTACCATTAACATTTATTTTTCAGTATTAAACATGTCTCTTTTAACAAATTCCTAAGTAATTTCCACGCAGGGAGTTTAGCACCAAATATGTTTCTTTTTGCTCTTCTTGACAACAACCTTTAATTTAATCGTTTTTCCGCATGAGATACAAGTTTGAAAAGGGCTACAATTGTTGTCAATGGCGGACATGTTAGTGTACGCAGCCGATTCAGCAGCCTTATTTGCAGCCCAGTCTACTTACCAAAGCATGTGAACTGTTTTCTCCTACTAAATCACTGGTCTCCTGACAGAAAAGGCAAACAGTGTCTGCTTCTCTGTATGGAGATTTACAATACCGCTACCTTAGGCGAAACGTTATCATAAATATGCTGTGTGGGAGTGTAAGCTTTTGCAAGTTAATTAATTTCTTAAAAACAGAAACTCTGATACAACAGATCCCTGCTGCTTATATATCCCCCGCCAGTTTGTTTACGAATACGAATGTTAATACCCAGAACATAAGCATCGTTACATGACTGTACCAAACACAGAAATCATATTATAATCTGCTCAATAGCATCCCTTAATAAAGCACGGACGGAAACACTAGGACTAAACACGTATAGTGCAAAATTGTGGCACTGCAACATGTTCTATGCAAAATTATATCGGGAGTCCCCTTACATCAATACAGAATTTATGTCCCAATGCATGCATTGTACTACAATGAATACTTCATAAATTAGGGAAGTTGAATTAATAACTTATTTTAAGCATTATTTTATTAAAGGTCGTTGCAAAACATTGAAATTATGCAAGTTCGTGTGAGTCATGTGATCATTAGCTGTCACGAGGTGCTTGTTCTCTTATTTGTCCGGCCATGCGTGTAAGCAACTAGTTGCATTGTTGACCGGTCATAAATACCAATTCAAACGTTTGCATTGGGATCACAGTTCAGCACAGTTCTACATATACGTGCATTTATATGGGAAACATGACACTGTCGCTGCCTTCCTAATTACATTCTCTTTAATAGAATTTAAAATATCGCCTAACAATAGGCATCACATGAACATACCACACGTAACAGCTCACTTTATCCGATGCTTCTCGTGCTTGCCGTCCCTTTCTATCTTCACAACAAACCTGAGTCTTACTATGTGGTTTGCATGGACTGCAACATCCAATGCTGTGACTGCAGTTGTCTTTGCTTTATATGCAGACTTTGTATCAGCTGAACCCACGATGTACAAATACAACAATCACTCTGCACCCACTTTAGATTTGATCTTCTGAGCAGAACTGTTTGTGCTCGGTAAAAGAGGGGAGGTACACGCGTCATTTAATTGAGACAGTACATTTAGGCTAATTTTGGTTTCATGTGGCACGCTCCCCCTGTTGCGCTTTTGTTTTCCCATGAGTCATATAAGCCTTATGGGATATGGTGAACTGATCATTACTTTGAGCGAAACGTTTGTCGTAAATGTGACATCGTGAGAATTATGTCGTAGTACTAACTTTACCAAAGTCTGCTAGAACTAAATAGGTTGGATTTTTTTTGGGGGGGGGTCAAAAAGTGAAATTGGCTTGTGAGCCCCCCTCCCCCCAAAAATGGGGGGGGGGGCGTAATTTTGCGGCATTAAATAAAACAACGAGAATATTCAATTTTAAAATTATATAGTGGAACGCAAGTGTGCAATACCAAGATCCAAGGTTAAGTCCAGTTTGCTTCCATTAGATGCCTTTTCCTTCAGGCACAAAACCTGAAGGACTCAAACCCTCTAGCCTTTATCGAGTCAAAAACTGAATCCTCCCCAGTCTTATAGTGTTTCTTCTGGTCAGACATTGTGATGAACACGGTCCATTATTCCGTACCAGTTCAAAAAGGGATTTTTTTTTCTTTTGTATTGGTCGAGATACAACCAATACGAGCAAAACAACAATCGTTAAGTATTGCACTTGCCACATGTACATGGGCAAAACAATCTACACAGAGGCTTCAACCTCAAAGAGTTTGTAACAGGTAGAATCTACCTACTGATGGTGGGCGAAGTGGGAGACGAGGGCACGAAGCGTGAAGATGGTTCGGAAGGGGGCCTTACCCCGTCCAGTGGGAAGAATTTTGGAAATGTGACCATAAAAAATCATTCTAGAGCATATCTCATGTTAATTTTTATGAAAATTACAAAAGAGAACACTGATAACATCGGGGAACTCATCAGAAAGAGAAAAAAGGCCACTTCGTTTCATCGCTGCATAGGCAAAGGCGAAAACGGTCAATCTTAGATTTTTAATGACACATTTTTATCTCGAGACGGGAGAAATGTGTCTCAAACGGGAGAACGGGATAACTGCTAAAATCAGGGGGAAAACGGGATAGATCCAGTCCAAAACGGGAGGGTTGGGGTGTCTGTCTAAGTCGACCTTCCAACGGGTCAGTACGCTTGCAACGAGACCAGTGAAACCCACATCACACCACAGCACCCACAACCCATAACCCAAGACCCGCATCCTCCCCTTGACATACAGCCCAACACCCACGCCCCACCAACAAGGAATATTAAAAGCTACATAACGTTAGATGTTTTATGAACAAATGAGCAAATGTCATTTGAACGTCCCGCCATCATAAGATGCAGGGGTCAACAATATTACTTTTTACTTTCAAGGTGTCTGCATGCGCCTTTGCCGGATGGGTAGGCCTGTTATGTTCCTGTCAAGAATACGCTGAGCAGAAGCCCAACCCCGGACAAAATATGTGTCCTAATGATGCTCAGTTCACGATATCCCATAAGGATTATGTGCTTCATGGGAAAACAAAAGCGCAATTGATGCCAAAATTAGCTTAATGTACTGCCTCAATGAATTGTCGGGTGTGCTTCTAATGAATAACATATCAGTTAAGTTACTTTTTCTCTTAACCCACAAGATATAAAGATTGTCCATGCATACATCTGCTACAAAAGAATAATATGGCCTCCCAGAGTACCCACTTGTCTAATAACTGGGAAGAAAATTATTATTAAAACGAGATACATTCTGGTTTATAATTGCTTACTGAAATAATAGGCAAATTTGTACAGTGAGTATTCATTGCTTTCAAAACCGATATAATTTGTAGGTATTTGGCACATCCTTTTCCTGAATTTTAATTAATATCACAAGAGAGACTTACACGTGCACGTGACAACAAACCGCGGGATGGCGACGGAACATCAAGGTCTGTGATTTTTGGACAAGTAATGGGTTAAATTCCAATTAGGCTCAACATTTTTACAAGTTCTACCTACAAATTTAGTTGTCTCGGCCAATACGGCTTGCTTGAAGGCAAGCCCTGTTAATTACAATGATTTTTATGTCCATGAATATTATACTACAAGTCAAATGATCCTCTTGAGCTCTTTTTTCATAATGACAGTATCACATATGCAACATCAGCGTTCACGAATTTGCATGTTTTCTCGTCAGGTACACGTAAAATTACAACCTTGCCAAGGTAAAATTTCAAAGTACTTGTCCTGGGGGTAATCATATACTTCAGGTTTTTTAATAGTATGGATGGGCTAGTAAGTTGGCACAGGGGGCCAGTAAAATGTCAACAGTACTAGCCTTTGGACAATAACAGTAAATTAGAATTTTAGCGCCATGAACATGCATATTCATATGTTTGAAAAACACGTACCCAGGTTTCTCTTTTCAATCATCTCCCTAACACGTTGCTGCTTGTGACAAGGACAATGGCAAAAAGAATAAATCATGATGATTGAGCCAGCTAGAATAAGCAATTTCGTGGTTTACACGTCAATCCAGTCTATGAATTCAGTTTTGCATTGTTTTATACACCAAGATAGTTTCTAAATTCAATTTTGCATTGTCTTCTGGTAGTTGTTGATGATGATGATGATGATGATGATGATGATGATGATGATGATGATGATGATGATGATGATGATGATGATGAGTGCAAATCGATGCAGCCTAAAAATATAGCTTGCTGTCTTGTCTTTCAGCAAAGTTATCAATGTATGCACTACACTGTCAGCCTATAACAAAACCTACAATTCCAGCAGGGAAAAAATTGATATAGCAGTGAATGCTTATATGGTTTTAAATTCATAATAAAGAATACAAGTCAGCTCGCGATCAAAACTTTTTATTATACAGAGAAATTGAAGAAATTATTTATCGTTCAACAAGCGCAAAGTGTTGCAGAACGTGACAGTGGAAACACCTTTTCATGTCTGCACTGTAGCCCCTATGGCGAGCTGGCGCTGTTCGTAATCTGTCTCCAAGAGGGCTGTTCTTTGGAATGCGGTCTGGGTTTTCAGAAGCGAAACCTTGCACCTAGTTGTGCGCTCAAGCGAGAAAGCAGCTCATTGTTTTAAGTGTTCGCTATTCTCTTTGCAACCAGAGGGACGGATCCCTTAGAAGCTTTCCGGGTTGTGCTTTCATTTAGCGTATTATTGACAGGAAGACATATGCTTAAGGTGGAGGCTGTGAAGCTAGTGCGCAGTGAGACAGGCAACTTTGGATCGCAACTACCCATTTATTTATTTTTTTTGCACAAGTACATTAAACATATCTATTTTCTGATTACTACATATCCATACATTTGTATCCATCGAGTTTTTTTGTTTTTTTTTTGCAGGATTGGATGTTTTTGAGATTTTATAGCATTCTCCCTGACTTGGTAGGATTTTCACATTTTTCAGGCAGAAGTCACACAAAATTGTATTTTTCAAGTTGAAATCCGAAGCAATTTAAAATATACATCCATGTCCATGATCAAATACAATGGTCAGTCCTGAAATAGCATAAATACAAAGTTAAAAAAAATTTTATTTAGTCGTGACAGGTTGTTCATTTTCCTTCTATAAATTGCTCCAGAAGTCACGGAAGGGGTAGTCAGAAAAAAAAAAATGCTGGGAAGCGTTCTTGGATATGATATTTTTCTTTTAATGTCCATTGATTTTAATGTGATAGGGCAATTCGTACGTTTGTGAGGCGAGATACAAATTGTGGAGGTTGAGCAAAAAGAAGTTCCGAGAAAATCTCATTATAAGAAAAGGTTGCCAATTCTTACGCATTTATGGCTGTAATATGACACAAACTTATTTCATCTGTCATGTGTTTTAATTATTGTGTGAAATAAACTTGTAGCTTTACCTGTGCGATGTTGTCATCAAACAAAACTATATTTTGTGGCTTAAATCTCGACTTTGTTTTTTACTTTGAAACACCACATTTGGCTTGTTTGGGTGTGGGTTCGCACGCAGCTTTCCATATTTTGGGACCAGTAAGTGGATTGTGCTAATTTGTTTTTATATCAATAGTGAATTTCAAAGTGATGAGAAAAATGGTAGTGATAAGTCTATACTGGCCCATTCTTCTTTCCACTGCTAATGGGTTCCTGTGAGCGACCCTTGTCAATGGCTCAATTGGTTTCCAGGGGTCATGGACCAATGACTGTGCAAACAATGACATGGTTTATTGTCATGCCTATGCAAACAAACCCATATGCCCGGCACTGCTTGAACTTTTCAGTGTAAACAAAAGTTTTAAAATCAGTTATCTCATATAAATTTTATGTTCACACATCTGAGTTTTTGGGAACATGTAGTCTAAGTATCAGACTATCTGAAAATATGAAAAATTATTAGAGTTTATCCAAAGGTGCCGGCTTCAAATCCTCCACCTTAAAGCCTACAGACCTATTTACCATGGGTACAAGCTGACACACATTGAAAGGTAAAATTGCTGATCCCTACATCTTATGATGACGGGACGTTCAAATAAGATTTGCTCATTTGTTGATAAAAAAAAATTCTGTCATAAGACTGCTCTCCAGGCAGCTTTTATTTCTGTGAGTTGTGGGAGTAGGGTATGGGTTGCGGGGTGTGGAGTGTGGGGTGTGGGCGCTGTGAGGTCGTGGGACTTTTACTACAATCCTTTCTAAGGGGGGTTCAATAAAGTATTGCGGGTAATTCAAGATTTACCAGTAGAAAAAGAAACTAACTAATTTTGAGGAACAGGGTATTACCATAGATTTTGATAGACAAACGAACCGTTTATGTTCAACAAGATGTGCACTGGACGTGAGGTGGGTACAATCCTGTGCACATTATGAGACATCTGAACGGACACAGAAATATTAATTTCCTGAATTAATATTAAGAGTGCTGAAGTGCCCTTTAAGGCACGAAACACGAATCAACATTGTGAAAGTTGCATAATTTGTGAGGCTTTGCCGATGTCGTATGTGTGCACAGGACAGGTGACACCTTTTTTTTTGTAGATTTCTAGTCAAACCGGCCTCGCGTCAAACCGGCCTTGGTTCAAAGCGACCCCGAATCAAATCGGTCCCAAGTCAAAACGGCCTCAAGTCAACCCGGCCATCAAACTGGCCTCCGGTCAAAGCGGCCCAGGTCAAACCGGCCTCATGTAGGTTAGATCTATTTTGTTTTAACACTTTCACCTTTGCATGGATATTTATCCATTCATTCATAGATTCCATTTCATATATTCATTCGTATTCATTTATTGTAGAATATTTAATAGTCAAGAAACAAATTATCCTATCAACAAAGATCAGTCTTGAATAGCCTAAAATAGCAGGAATCCAAATTAAAATAGTTCAGTGGAAATTTAAAGTACGGTACGGATATATAATATCTAGAAGGCCGCTTTGACCTGGGGACGGTTTGACCCAGGGCCGGGTTGACTTGAAGGTCAGTTTGATTGACGGCCGGTTTGACCAGAGGCGAGGCCAGTTTGACTCGGGGCCAGTCTGACTTGAGGCCGGTTTGACTCAGGGCCGCTTTGACTCGGGGCTGCTTTGACCCAAGGCCGCTTTGACGCGAGGCCGCTTTGACTTGTTACGTTTTTGATTAGGGGGCAATCAGAACCAGCCTACTACAGCTTTAATGCTTGTGACTCCACCAATTGAAATAGTTGGGAATGTATGCTGTGGTCATCACGATGCTTGACCTGCTGGAACACCAAGAGGAGGCTGGAGAGAGCAGATAAAAAATACCCTGACATCCAGTGAGCTAATTATAACTATAAGCAGGGAAGCTTCAAGAGGCAAGCAAAGCTGTGACAATAAATAAAACATAGCCTCGTGCATGTACAGCCATTTTGACATCAGACTCATGCAGCATTCATGGTTTCACTTTGAACAAAATAATGATCAATTGGAATTTTTAACATATTTATTCCTATTTTGACTATAACAGGGGTAGACATTATTTTTATCTCACCTGTTTGACAGGGCACAAAGGGGTTAATTTCACCTGTCCAAATTTGGTTTTAGCTGTCCCCTGCAAACGTCTGCAGGTTGTGAAGTAGAACAGTTGTCTTATACTAAGTGACACTATGTCACTCATTTACAAGTAAATACCAAACAAAACATGCCACTTAGAATTGTGTCCCACTCAAGTTAATGTTTGAATCTTTGACTTACTCAATGAGGGCCTTTGAAATATTTAAAAGATATGATCCTGTGTGTAACATTACGATGTACGCCTATGGGAAACCCAGTACATGTAGTAGAGTGCAACATACTTTACCCTTGTAATTTGTTTAGGGAGCACCCCTTCTGCCAGCCTAAAGTGGTCACATATACATCTGACAGGTGGTCTTAAATCACAGGTAAATCTACAAAGAAGTTAGACTGTTGTGCTATCAGAAATGTAGTTACAATACAAGTCAGGTGGTCCCTCACAACAGTGGTCTTAAATTGCAGGTTCGATTGTATCTCTGAGACCAAGACTTGCACAGTCTTGGTACAAGTTGAACTTGGGGTGGGGGGTTTACAGGGAGTTCAAAATGTTTTAAAGTGCATGGCACTAGCCACAAAGTTGTGGGCACCCCAAGTTAACCCAGGTGAGCAATATAAATCATTGCATCACATCTTCCATAGAGTACATGACTGAGTAGCCAGCACCAGCCCTGGAAGCAGAGGGTGAATTGTGCTAGGTGCCAGCCTATTTTGAACACCCTGAGCTAACAGCCTCAAGAGTCTGTTTAAGGGCAATACATGCATGTGCAGCATGTAAATAGAGTTCAAACCAGAAAAAAATGTAGTCTCAGATTTTGTTTGTCAATGAAGTGTTGAAAATCTTGGTCTCTGACCAGGATGAATCAGTTACAACATAAGTGCTGATAATTAAGACAGTAATCTACATAGGGTTGTTTTCATGACTCCAGCCACATCTCATCCCACATGGTTTTCAATTTGATTTCTATGATTACAAATTATGTATCATCCCTTACTAGCTGCATTGGCCCCCCATTACCAGGCTGAGGCAGCTTTTGACTCGCAGTGTCAACACAATACAACCCCACAACCACTGACCCAATTTACCACTTACACCTCCATGCAATTACCAGTGGTTGGCCTGTTTGTGCAGTGGCCAAACTTGTAGTAAAAGATCACAAGTGGGACTCAAATATACTGGATAGCCTGTACCCAGGAAAAGGGAGGAGGGGTGGGTCCCAGTACAGGAAATAATTTTGCCATATTAAAGTACAGAAAATAGGAATATTCCAACATAATGGTCAGCATGAACATATATGATGATCAGTGATACAGAAAAAAGAGGGCTCCAGTTCGCTGGCATGGGAAACACATTACCCCAGTGTGCCGGCATGGTGCTAGCAAGGAAATACCCTTACCCCCCCCCCCCCCACACACACACACAAAATGACATGCTGCTCTGCCTCTTAGCAGCCTGCACACAAGATTACCTCTTTGCATGCAAGAAGGAACTTTGTAATATATCAATTCAAACTCCATTTCAGAGTTCATAGATATACTTAATGAGCGAGTATATCTGTCTATCATCACTCTTTCATTACAACTATGACATCTTTTTTTTTTTTTCAATCGTGACCATAATAACAGTTCTAGAGCTTAATATGTTCAGTTTGGTTAAATCATAGAAGTTTGTTTTTATGCCCCCCTTCGAAGAAGGTGGGGCATATAGCGTTGCACATGTCGGTCTGTCGGTCGGTCGGTCGGTAGACTGGTTTCTGCACAATAACTCAAGAAGTTTTTGAGCTAAGACTTTGACACTGTATAGGTGTATTATTCTAGTCAAAAGCTAGGCAAAGTTTGAAGATGGGTGACCTTGACTTAATTTCCAAGGTCACAATGTACCTGAGTTAACTTTGGTTTCCGCACAATAACTGAAGAGGTTTTTATGCTGGGACTTTTATATTGCACAGGATAATAGTCCATATTTGGGGCTAGGCGAAGTTTGAAGATAAATGACCTTGACCTCATTTTAAAGGTCACAGAGCCACTTTACTGAATATGGTTTCATGCTTTCTGCATGATACCTTAGATTTTGGAGCAAGAACTTTTATATTGCACAGCTTAATGGTTCTCTGTAAGGGCTAGGTTGAGTTTGAAGATGGGTGACCTTGACTCAGTTTTCAGGGTCACAGAGAGATTGTAGTAGACTGTGGTTTCCGCACAATAACTCAAGAATTTTTTGAGCTAGGACTTTGATACTGTATAGGTGCATCATTTTAATCAAAAGCTAGGTGAAGTTTGAAGATAGGTGACCTTGACTCACTTCCCAAGGTCACAGTGGTACCTGATTTAACTTTGGTTTCCGCACAATAACTGAAGAGGTTTTTAAGCTAGGACTTTTATATTGCACAGGATAATAGTCCATATTTGGGGCTAGGCGAAGTACGAAGATGGATGACCTTGACCTCATTTTAAAGGTCACAGAGCCACTTTACTGAATATGAGTTGGTACCTGAGTTAATTTTGGTTTCCACATGATAACTGAAGAGGTTTTTAAACTAAGACTTTTATATTCCACTGGATAATTGTCCGTATTCAGGTCTAGGTCAGGTTTGAAGATGGATGACCTTGACCTAATTTCAAAGGTCACAGAGCCATTTGTTTAAATACTGTTTCTGCATGATATCTTGCATTTTAGAGGTAGCACTTTTATATTGCACAGCTTTATGGTTGCCTATAAGGGCTAGTTTGAGTTTGTAGATGGGTGACCTTGACCCAGTTTTGAGGGTCACACATAGACAGTAGACTTCGTTTTTTTGCACAATAACTGAAGAAGGTCAAGTGAAAATGAGTGACCTTGCCATAATTTCCAAGGTCATAAAGCCACTTTGCTGGATATGGTTTCTAAATGGTGACTAATTTTTCAGCTATAACTTTTATATTGCCCAGGTTTTTAGTCAATTTTAAGGGCTAGGTTAAAGTATAAAGATATGTGACATTGATGTATGATCAACCTTCACTAATTTTGTAAGGTCACAAGTGCCCCATCTACCACTATCAATAGGGTAGCGAGGGCAAGGGTAATGAGGGAGGGGGCATCTATGTTTTACAAACATATCTTGTTCCTATTACTTTCTTTCTTTCTTTCTTCTCTTTCTCTCTTTCTTTCATTCTTTCTTTCTCTCACTCTCATATTCTGTCTATTCCTTGCTTTACAACCAAATTTGTCTGGAGTTTTTCTCAGATACTATTAATCTGAAAAACACCAAACTGGCATGGTGACTGACCTATCGGTGAAATGGTGTATATCTTTTGGAATAGTCATGATGTTTATATAATTATGCAAATTGAGGGCAATTAAAATTACAAAAGCTCCATATCTTTCAAACTATGGCAAATAGAATAAGAATTCCAATGTGCATTTCTAGGTTAGTGACAGCTCCCAAAATTATGGACAGTATGTATAAGATGTACAATTTTAACTTATGCTAATTAGGACTATGGAAAATTTAAAAGTTGAATATCTTCTCCACCATTACACATATACATACTAATATCATAATGATTCCAACTTCAAATTATATGTTTGTGGCAAAGCCACATACAATGAATCACAGACCAAAGTTGTAGGATTCTAATTTATGTGAATTAGGTGAATGTGTAAAACTTAAATCTTGAATAGCTTCAAAACTAAGGGGCACTTACAGGCCAACAGCCACAAAAATGACCTCAGAGTCAGCTAAGCAGGCACCCATATAAAAAGTTGCCTGCCGAATAATATTACAGTACATAGTACCTGCTGTTTAGACCACCCTATCAGGCAACCAAAAGTGGTCACATATACATGTAACAGGTGGTCTTAAATTGCAGGTAAATCTACCAAGAAATTAGACTGTTGTGCCATCAGAAATGTGGTCACACAACAGTGGTCTTAAATTGCATGTGAACTGTATTTTTGAGACCAGGGCTTGCACAGTCTTTGTCCCAGTTGAACTTGGGAGGGGGTTTGCAGGGTGTTGAAAATGTTTTAAAGTGCCTGGCACCAGCTACAAAGTTGTGGGCACCCCAAACTTAACCCAGGTGAGCAATATGAAACACTGCATCACATCATGTACATATAAACGAGCTCATTTATATGTCCATGATCACATCTTGTATAGAGTACAAGACTGAGTAGCCAGTACCGGCCCTAGAAGCAGAGGGTAAAATGTGCTGGGTGCCAGGAGAGACGGCAAGGAACATACGCTCTGTATAGACCTAGGCCTACAATCTAGGATAATAAAGCGGGACCTTTGTTTCATTTTCATATAGTTTTTCAGTTTCCATTTTGGTCATGCATGGCTGTCCTAGGATGGCCGTACAGACTATATAGGCCTCCCAAAGGTTCTTCTGTATAGCTTTCCGAACTCCAAAAGAATCCATGAGTATGGCCAGGGGAGGGGGCGAGGGGGTATTGATAATAACCCAGGCACTAAATACAGGTTCCAATTTGGCGAGGTTTTTTTTCTTTCTTTTTTTTTTTTTTTCTTTTCTTGTTTTCAAGACAGCGTTCGATAAAATTGGTTTAGCTTAGACTGATAGTCTAATTTTGCGCAAAATCTAGCAAAGTGAAATTTGCGGGAAATGAATTTAAGCATTAAAGTTATGCTTACTGCATGTACGCATGTACTCCTCATACGTCACCTGTTATTTTAAAGTTCCTGGGACTCTGAGTAAGACTCCCAGGAACTTTAGACTCAATTCCTGCGACTTAAGTTATACTCCTGGGAATTTATAATTACATTCCCAGGACTTTTTAATATGTTCCTGGGAACTTGCCACTATGTTCCCAGGAACTTGCCACTATGTTCCTTGGAACTTACCACTATGTTCCTGGGACTTCGTTACATTCCCAGGACCGGCCTTATGTTTCAAGGAACTCGGCTTATATTCCCAGGAAAGTGTCTAAATTCCCAGGATATTGCCTAAAACCCCAGGAAATTGCCTAAATTCCTGAGAATTTATTAATATTCATAATGCTATAACTCAATTATAAGTGTAGTAATATTGATAAAATTGTGCCAATGTGCCACAAGAACCCATCTTTACACACTGTCCAAATTTGGTGCTTCTACCATGAGTAGAACTGGAGATATAATGATGGGGCAAAATTGTCAGAATGGAATGGACAATTTATTTTGGAATGACTTATATATACATATATATATATATATATATATATATATATATATATATATATATATATATAATGCAATCCACAAAACGCAAAATCGACAACAAAAAGGTAAAAAGGATGGTTGACTACCACATCGTTATTTAAATGTCTGTTACTTATATTTAGACAAGAAAATTATAGGGTGGGGTGAAATAATATAAACTGCATGCAGAAAATAAAACTGCTCCTCAACAATTATTTTCACAATAAACGTGTATTTTCCAAATTTAATACAAACTTTTAAGATTTCTTTGCATGTGTAATCAAGTGTACGTTTATATACAGTTGATTCAATATTAATGTAATATACATGTACAAACCAATACTCTATATTTCACAATTAGCATCATGTGTGTGTGTGTGTGTGTGTGAGAGAGAGAGAGAGAGAGAGAGAGAGAGAGAGAGAGAGAGAGAGAGAGAGAGAGAGAGAGAGAGAGAGAGAGAGAGAGAGAGAGAGAGAGAGAGATTATCAGTTATTTTTTTTTTTAATTTTAGCCGCATTCAAAATGTATGGTCGGTCGGGACATGATAAAGAGGATATTGACTTATAATGCCCTTGGTTATGCAGAACGCTGTAAAGACTGGTACTACAGTTTGGTGTAACAGAGGCAAATCCATGCAGATGTGGAATAGCTAGATCTAATACACTGGAATTTAATGTTAAGTGCCTGCAAAAGTTGTGCTCAGGTTTAAGTAAGAACAACAATGAGTCGCGCAGTAACTATCATTTTGCAGTTTCTTGTCTATATTATAGTTTTGAGAACAAAAAAATCTGAAATTATCCCGTTTTATGAACAGAAATTTAAAGGTTTCCATGCACGGTAGCGTTGGCATATACATAAAGGGAAAATGGGCTAGAAAGACGTGTTCCCAAATAATAATACTAAAATCTATAATAAAAAAATTGATGATGATGATGATGATGATGATGATGATGATGATGATGATGATGATGATGATGATGATGATCAAGAAGTTGCTTCGAACAAAATAACATCACACACACACACACCAATGAGCAGAAATTGAGACATGATGCTCCAATGTAATGACAAAGATTTCGCTTGAGTATTCCATTCGTCATATTAAATATCACCAAATTGTGATTTTCGCTACTAAAGCTGGTAGGATATGTTCTTTCAGAGCAATGGTTTACTTGACCAATCATCTGCTTCTAAGCTGGCTTCTACTCATTTGTTAACGAAAATATTTATCCACAAATTAAACGTAGTCGTTCATGTGTGGAACTTACGCTTTTGTTAAAAATGGAATGACACGTCTAAAATTTATAAAATAATGTTAATACCGAGGCGTGGACTGAGAGAGCACAATAGATATAGGCAGAATTAATGGTCCTTTTTCAGTTTGGAGACTCAGATGGAAAATTGAAGTGTTAAAAATTAGATCCTTAGTCAAATACTAACTCGTGACCACAAATAGGCGGAAAACAAAGTTGTGCGAAGGACACATAAAGAAGGTTGCTGTCCGATGTAATGATGAACCTTACCGCTCCTCATGAAATGAGAATAAAATTCATGGCTTCTTTCCATTGCCAAGGATCCCCCCTGTAGGCACTCTGCCCACTTGAGTGTGCTGGGCCGACGGTTAAATGCAATAAATATGTGTGCACAGACTGTAATTTGTTAACGCAGTTTGCCATCTAGGACGTCTTCTTTTAGCCACACAGACTAAGTAGCCAATGCTACCCCAGAGGGAAAAAATAAGTCTCCTCCCAATGTCAGCCTTAATAAAGCAACAGTTAAAAATTGGATGGCGCATGCATACGCACGTTCCGTAGTCTGCCTGTGTAATCTGAGGGATGGGCCTTTCTTGTTCTCGGCTTCGCACGGATGCTTTTATGAAACATCACACTGTGCAACCAAAGGGCTTATGATTCAAACGGAAAACTACTTCATCAATGTGAAAGCTATTGAGAACTTCATGGTTTTTTCGTCGGTAAACACGCAATATGTTGCATACTCGAATAATAATAATAATAATAATAATAATAATAATAATAATAATAATAATAATAATAATAATAATAATAATTCTGAAATTTCAAGGAAGGAGCTGGGGCTGCGCATATCAGCATATAAAGCATACCTCTGCGCAGGGATTATGGGTGTGAATGGCAATCGTCATCGAAGATGACGAATCCCCTGCGGTAGCGAGGCCCCAGGAGTTCGTGGGGACGGACTACTACCTGTTCTCCGTAACTCGAAGAACGACGGAGCCTGGTTCAACATCCTTAAAGATTTTGCAAACTCCGGTGGAAACTAGTTAAGTAAAGAGTTCAGCTCACGTTGTCAACACACTTGTCAAACACTGTAACGTCGAGCAGCAGTTCTTACTCTGCATACCGTTATGAAGCGATTGAACCACGATTCCCATGAACTGTGCACGAAGCGTCCCATCTGCTTACACACACATGTAGGCCTACAGCGACCGACACTTTCAAATGCCTCGTGCTCTATTCGCTTATTTTAGAGGAGTGGACAAGGTGGTACTTTTCTCTATAACTATAATTCATCTTTCTCATGTACTGAAAACGCGAGAAACTGGATATAATGCTAGTTGTTTACACGTTAACATATTTTTGGAACAATGCGGTTAATCAGACTCAAAACGTGAAATGTGTAAAATCGGCAAGGTGGATTTATTTCATTTTGGTTTCTTTATTCGGCTCTGAACAATATTAGAAATCAATTAGAAATAAAAAAAATGGAGACCGAGTTAAAGTTTAATGGTGATGAAGAGGTTTGGTTTCATTACAGTAGTTCATCACTTTTAGTAAACTGTGTTTGTCTTTAGGGAATTTTGGATATATTTTCAGTAAGACAGTTGGGGTATTGTTTGACAAAGTCTGCAAAGATTTCTTAGACCTGGCATGGGGTTTCCAGGCTGAGTCTTTAGACCGGCCGGTGCCGACCTATTTTCTATCTTCAGGGACTGTTTTAGGGGACATTGACTCTTTTTAAGTTGTTAGCAGTGATTTTAGCAACACCTGCCTTAGATTTTAAATTCACTTTTATCATGTGTATATATTTCATCTGATTAGTACATGTATGTGACGCATCGGGAGTTCTGTCCTGCTCTCGGTGCCCCCGTTGTAAAGGGTTAGATTCACGAATAAATTATTATTACTAAATTATAATTATTAGTACCTTATTTAAGTTTTTTGTTTAAAGTTTGAACCCACATTTTATCTACATTATTTCAAAGCAAACCGAAATGTCATGTGCGCAGCTAATAACTGGCACTATGTAAAGTAGTTTACGGAGGGACCGTCATATCATGTATTTTTGGTGTTGATAGTATCAGTATTTTCTTGCCAAAGAAGTCTTCTTTAGTGGACTTTCTTTTACATTTTTATTAATGGTCGCATTTCTTTCTTTTGTTGGACAAAAACAGTCGTGTGTTTAAATGTTTATTGACAAAATGTACCAATAATAATAATAATAATAATAATAATAATAATAATAATAATATATATATATATATATATATATATATATATATATATATATATATATATATATATATATAAGACTATATTCTGCTGGAATTTGAAAACCGGTGGCATACTCGCAGCAGTGTTTTTTCAACATTTAATTGAAAATGTTGCACCAGAGGCAGCCACCAGGTTAATACACCGATGGCAACATCTTCGACCAGCGCACCACACTCCCTTGTTGAAGGGCCGATAAAGCTCCTGTCGTTGCCAAATAGCATGACCCGGTAAGGGTTAATAGTTTGCAGACTGTAAAAGCCAATCTAAAATTAGAATGAATGTCTGTGGTATAACCAGCTATTATAAAATTTTAAAAATAAGACAAATTATAATTTAGCCCCAAGCGCTGCAAAATTGCATGTTCCAGCGTGGCAATGCTTGCGTTAGGTGCGTACTGAAATTATTTATAATCTGCAAGCAGGCAAAGCTACCAAGAAATAGACAATTTATAAATATTAATTCTACTGCAGGTATTCAATTTGTTCCGGACAAACGGTTCTATACATGCTAGCTTTGCTTTTTACTAGTCATCCTGCTAATGACGTGGTTATTATTTGATATTTCATGTATCATGGTAAATGTATCATAGCGGCTCGCCTTTAATTTTTTTTTATGCCAGAGAACACGCGAAGTCGATTCATCAAGACTTGTCAGCCGTATGCAAATTACGTTAGGACATCAAGCTATGTAATTAAGAATTAGTCAGTTGCTTTGCACGCAAATATCTCACTAAATGCGAGGTCTCGGTTTGGATGAAACAACGTCCTACAAGTGAAGACAGTGACGTTGCCTTCAAATCTGTGTCCACGAAATGTAAACTGTGTATGCCTCACGCCCATCTGGGTTCCACTGTGAGTTGGATATCCATGGGCTTTCAGATAGCATACATGTCAATAGAGGTAAACTAGGACTATGTTGGCTGTAGAACTGATGCAAAGCAGCCCGAAGTTTTGAGCGTAAACATGTCTTGTCTGTTTGGCCGCCCCCCCCCCCCCCCCCAACACTGGCCCGTAGTAATTTGTAATGAGTTGAACACAGCCAGCTACCCAAAGTAGTCCCGTTTTACACATGCAAGTTATTTGACGGCAGATTAGGTGCCTTTCTATGAATTCGAGTCTGACTTGTAAACCTACATGCATGGCTTCCCATCTTTCAGGCAAATTTACTCCACAATCTATCACGCTTAATTGTCTCCACTTTGAAACGCGCCATCTGGGCCTTTGTCAAATAAGCTAACTTTTGATGTCGAGTTAGAAAGTTGAATCCTGATACTTAGAAACACAGGGAACTCTGCCTCAAGATTATACTCGTTGTTAATGCTTTGCCCTATGATGACGTAATTTACGTCAATGTCTGTAATTTACACATGATTGAGAAGACGTAAGATTTGTTTTGCGTTTTTCAACAATCTTTTGCATGTACGAAAGCCTAAATATCAGAGCAGTGATAATACAGTACCACAGAGCATCGGCAGGAGATTGATATTAAAATAATACTACCTAAGTAGCAGAGGGATTACCGGCCGAGTGTTATTTGAAAGCACAAACATCATGCTGACATCATAGTTAGGCAAACATCAAAGAGGTCGGAGATATGGAAGTTTTCCGGCGATTAAATTTGCACCATGATACACTGAATATGGCTTGAAGCCTACATTAGATTGACAGGAAAATTTGGGTTTCTCAAAACCCAAAGGTTTATTTTAGAGGGGCGGATATTACATCTCAACCATCCAGGATAATCATCCAATCAGTTGTCTGTTCATTTTATGTATATAAAGTAGAAAGGAAATGTCTTTTGCAATGGCATAGTGAGTCACCATAATTGACATCAGCAGGATCAACAAATTAAAACTGAAAATGAAGTAGGGTATGTTTACTCCTAAGACACCGTAAGTAATCCTCAACTGCAGGCAAGCCCGCCATTCACAATTAACATCATCATCATCTTTACTGGTTTAGGTATAAATAAGCATATCTGAAGTCCTAACGGAAGCGAATCGTTGAGTTATGAGTTCAAAATTATCAACGTTGTGGCCATCATCATCATCATCAGCAGCAGCAGCAGCAGCAGCAGCAGCAGCAGTAGCAGGAACAAAAGGCGCACAACTAGTCCACAGTTTACATGTACCAGCAAGCAACACGATGTACAAGCTGTGATATCCGGCATACATAAAAAACATTTACAAACATACTTTTTGATACATTGTCTCAAAAGTGACATCGCGATGCATCTCAACAAACCGCCCAGATGATTGTAGCACTTTACAACGTATGAAAATTATAGACAGTATCAATAGCGCGTTTATTTTCCCCTTCATCGTCTTCACTAACGTGAATCAGAAACAAATATATATATATATATATATATATATACATATATATATTGACATGTATTTGACTGACTGCATACGGTAAAATCTCTATCATTTTCAACTCCAAAGCCTTTTTTATTGGGGCTGCCCGTTAATACTAAGCCATATGAGGACATAAAATGAGAAAATTACGAACACGGAGTGAAAAGGTTAAAATAATTAGTATTTGCAATATTGTGAATAATTCACCACCGACCTTTCCACTCAGCAATATTCACAACTTTGCGAAACACTCTTAAAAGACTTACGACAGAGCATATATGCTAGAAAATAATTCATTTGATAGATGCTTCTCCCCTGCTTCGTCACGATTGCGGAATCAATTGGCACTTGATATTCCACATGCAGGTTCAGTGTAAGTTCACAGGTATACTTAACTCCTGGCGGCCAAACGAAACTATTCAATAACCTTTCTCGGCTTGCTTGAAGTACTCAGGCCATCAGAAACCCAGATGATAACCAGCAACTCATTCTGTCACCAATAGATCTCATGTGAGACATCTATTGGTCACAATTTGTGACAGTCCAAAACTGAAGAAAAAGTTTTGAAAGGACGATTGAGAAATTGCGAAGTTGCGGGTGACAATTTGGTGGCATTGCAAAGTGTTCTGTCGCATGTAAGCGTTCCCCGAGGAATGAGCAATATGTATATCACAATTTGTATGGTTTATGTTCTGTTCCTTGCAGCCTTTTCATGGACAGCCATTAACAATTCCAGGAACGAAATTCAAATTAACTTGTAACAACACTAGATTAGAATAGGACAGCTTCCCCATTGGGCACATTACTAAGCCTTGGCCATTATATCCACAGCAACACCACCTATATAGTGGATTACTTTGACCCTTCCACAAAATGTATTCGACAATTTTTCAATATAATCTACGGCAGTTTTTAAAAAGTTCAAATTAGCAAAAACGCAGAACTTTTAAATGATACAGAGAAAATGATAACGCCGCAAGTTAATGTTGAGGGGTCTCCAAAAGCGTCTCTTTACAATTTTGAAGAAATTGGCCATCGGGAATCCGAGCAAAAGTGTTTAAAATTTTTGTCAAAAAATCAATGACACCAAATGGAGTGTAACAATTTCAATTAAACTCGTAAAGACCCAATTCAAGGTGTAAAGGTACATTTGGCTGACAATTTTAGAATATAAATTCAAAACATGAGTTGTAATTGCGATATCTGTTGACTTACACAGTAATCACTTGTATTGTAGGCATTGATCGACCATTGAAGTATCGGAGTTGAACAAATGAATTATCAAAAATCCTCGCCAACGCCACCTGGTAAAACAAAAATGTTGGACCTCCCCACAAGGTACAGATTGTAAAATTTGGCAGTTGGAATGCAAATGAAACATCAAAGGGTGTGATATGTTGCACCTATTCGAGCGGCTAACCTGACAAACCTATCATGAATACGCAAGACCTAAACACGGTTTTCTTACAAAAAATAATAATGACGGTAAATGCCCACAGTGTGAGTCGGCTCAGGGGTGACAAGTCAGTTTAGGCCAAAATTAACTTACCTTGATAAGAGGTAGACCGCAATAGCAATTCGCTTATTTACATGTTTCCTAAAATATTTTATACTAGTGTAACAGCGAAAAAGTTAATGAGGACGAACATTAAAACATTCTCTCTCTCTCTCTATCTATCTCTCTCTATCTATCTATCTCTATCTATCTCTCTCTCTCTATCTATCTATCTATCTATCTTTCTTTCTTTCTATCTATCTTTCTCTCTCTCTGTATCTATCTATATATACATATATTGTTTCCATCGTCACCGCATAGCCACAAGAATAGTAATATTCAGCTAAATGTTAGTGAGTCACGGGACAAGAATATGAAGACATACAAAACGCATATTCGCCTTTGGTATATTCAACCTGGAGGTACATAACCCTTGTAAGTGTTATCATCATGAAACCAATGTACCATCTGAATAAAAACAGGCAAAGGCATTCATAATTATAGTCATTTTCTTCTGTTAAACACCGATCAAATCATCTACTACAGAACAAATTGCTCATTGTTATGTTATATCCTTGTGTGATTTATTCCGTGTGTTATGCATTTGCGTTAATAGCAGCAATTTTGGCTTTGAAATGACCCCATCTGATAAATACAAACGTGTCAGGCGATGAATATCCCAGAGGTTTAATTATTGCTGTATGATATACGGCCAAAATAATGCGACTGTTTGTCTGGGAAATTTATAAAATGAGGTATTTTGGTGATTTGCTGATTATCTATTAACTCCGACCTAATGAATGGGTGCTCATTGCCAAAGTATACATGCAGAAACTTGCGCTGATCATGTCTGCGACATGTAAGATTTACTTTTCATAAAAATGACACCATGGACACATTTTTGTCATGAATGCTCGCCAGTCAAGTATTAATCACCTTAGTATTGGGATTAAATTTGCATATAAAGTGCTACTTTTTTCCTCCACTGAAGCCCTTTCACTGCGTAACATGTGAGTTTATGTTGGGTTGTTGACTATCCGATCATAATGCTCCCTTGGACTCAAGATTTTTCAAAATGAAAACGAGAATGACAATAACAATGACCATGAGAATAAGTAGAAAATGAAACCGAACGTGAAAATGCTGTATGGACACGAAACTACTTTATCACAATAACTGATGCAGCGGTAAGGCCATATGTAGCCATGTCGGCAAAGTACTTTAGTTAAGCATTGCTAATGGGCAACAATTTACAATAGAAGACACAGACAGAGTGCAATGCTCTGTCCAACCAAAGGACACTGCATTTTTGTCATACTGGTAAAAGGATTTTAACGTCAGCTGATCAGCGCGTCATGCCAGTGAACCATATGCTATCGTAATTATAAAAGCCTTTTAAGTAACGGGAAATTCGTGCTTTTTTGATCATCAGGAGATTTCAAACCATTTTTAACGGGACACCGTCCTTGAAACCAAGACTAAAATACATATGACCGCAACAACAGACGAAAACAAAATTTACATAATTGTATAATCACTATACCAATATTATTTTATTGTCCATCAAGGTAAACGGACCAATCTTATGGAGTGAAGCTCACTATATCGCTGTTAGCCTTTGTCATTTGCAATGTTTAATTGGACCGTTTCTAATTAGTCAAGTTTAAGTCACCCAAATATTGACAAATATCATGCAAGCTTCCCCTTGCTATCGTTCTTTTCCTATCGTTCTATCTATGAACACAGTGTTACTGAATACAAGTGTATTTGATAAGAATGTATAGTGATAATATTGATTGTTGTTTTGTATTTTTTTTTTTTTTTATTCTGTAAACACATATTTCAGAACTGACAGTTGACAAGCCTGTATATGTCCCAACCCTCGATTTTGTCGTTTACTTTGAATCATAGAAATGAAAATTTCAAAATGAACTTAAACGTCCGCAACACTAAAAATCCAAGTATCTACAGGTAAATACATAAGTTTGCTTCAAGGTTTTAGCCATGATTTTTCTTTTGATTGTTATATTCTGTGGGTTAAGGACTCTATTTACAATTGACAGTTTTGGACAAGAACCAGCTTAGAGCTCTCTAACTATATTTTATTGATATAAAAGTACCTGAAGTATATGTATCTAGGCTGATATGGACATGTGCTACTGAGTAATGCAAATATACATGTTTATGTTTGACTAATTGTTCAATAAACACAATGAGAATGAAATGACAGTTTCGCGTTCCATGCTATTTTGGTTATTTCTTTGTCAAATAAGTGGGGAAATGTTGAAAATGATCTAATTCGTTCCTAACAATATTGTCCAGAAATTCCATAATTCTTAATATCTTATTACATTATGAATAACTCTGCTTTAATGTTGAAAATCAGTCTTTTCAAAGCACCACCCTTTCACTGTCACTGTGTTAATTTTATAGATAATCACGGGCAAACATTGATCTTTACATCAACATGCAGTACATGTTCATACCAACCCAAATGGATATACATCAACTACCTTTGCATCAAAAAAAGCAAAAAAACAAAACTGTACAGAGCTGTAAAGTTTCTTTTCTTCAAACAATAGTCACTGGTACATGTACATAAAGTCCTTAACACATTATCACCAACCAAAGCACACTGACTTTATCAATTAACCTATCATCATATAATACTTCACCACCAGAAAGGAACATGGAAAACAAAAAACAAAAACAAACAGGGCATATAACTTTGAGACGCGAATACAGAAATACTAAAGGTGGAAGTACTTGACACAACGCCATCATTCTTGCAGATTAATTTACATCCACTGATGTAGAAAGCTTATATAAATTGCAATGTTATCACAAAATAGCTTTTTGTATTCTAATATATCTCTCCGATAATCCATAAATATTATTAAACACAAACTTCCTATTCGCATCATTTTCGTAGGTCGAGTATTGGTCCTAACGGAGTTTCAATATCCACCTCGGCATCACTTGCTCACTTGGCCGGATCTCTGAGATCGATAGATGTTTTTCCTCATCAATTTTGTAAGATATTATACTGCACACAGATTTGCATGTAGCTTCTCGGGGTTAAATTATAATGCATTCGGGAATCAAAATTCACGAAATTAACGTCCGAATAAACTCTTAATGATATTGACATTGCAATATTAAAATGGCCGTAGCTTGCTTTTTGATGTCGTCGGCTGTCATGGTTCTTATCTACATTTTGGTATCATTTGCGAATAAAAATTCTTTCTCCATTCGGTAAGCAGTAGGTGGGAATTGATTTTTTTTTATGTTATAAACAAAGGTGAATCGAACACACTTCCTTGAAAAATTACGTTTTATTAGCTCTATCGGTTGCAATTTTCTCTACTACATGCCATTCTGTATATCGTCTTTATTTACTCATGCTTACTGGGGAAAAATCGTAAGCAATAAACCTCCAGCATTCAACAATGATCAAGTTTTAATGACAAACAGATCGAAGCCACCTTCATGTGTTCGGTTTTTTTTCCATATTTCCGTAGTGATTCTGTGTATTTTAATTTGACGTACAGCAAGATCTTTTAATATCTGTGCATAACTCAGGAACATGTGTATCTGATGTCTTTTTTAAGTAATTGTATCCATACAGTTGCGAGTATAAAGCAGTTATAACACATTTGCAATCCGTGTATCTGATGTCTTTTTTAAGTAATTGTATCCATACAGTTGCGAGTATAAAGCAGTTATAACACATTTGCAATCCTTGTCGTGACCTATCCATCTAAAGTTTAAATAGGTCTTCACGTACTGATGTACTCAAAATCAACTCATATTACAAAAATTCTCTTCAAAATATCTATGGGTTATCCTCTCTCTAAACAATACTTTTCGCTTTCAAAACATATCTTCATTTTCACAAGTTTGATTTTGTTAGGAAGCAATGCAACTCTTCAACTAAAATTCCACAAAAGCAGACAATATGCCATGCTCAAATGCCATATTTGCCATGAAATCATTTCTCTTGGACACAAGCATATCATTAGATGAAGATTAAGCTAGTTAATTCTGGATCTTCGTGGAACCCAGTGTTGAATGAACATATCTCTTGAGATCGTATCATTCCTCATACTGACGTATCAATTGGGTTGCTTTGGCATGATTGATAGCTGTTGGTCACACGAGATGGCACAATACATCAGTTCATTCTCGAGTGCATTATTTGTAACACAGAGATGACAGATTCGTAATATGCAGGAGAGCTATATAAACCCTAAAATAGCTATGGTTATTTGGAATTATAAGGGATTCCATCGCGTACGTATCACCCCTTTGATTAATTAGTTTAATTGTTACAGCTATAGATTTTGCACTTCATTTCATAAAAAAATCCTTGAAATTGGAGCATAAAAATACTTACCTAATACATCATTACTAGATAAGCTGAGTGTGCGTTTTTCAATAGTTGATACTGGCATCCAAGTTCCTGCTGGCCAGATTGCCAATACAATCAAATGTTAAATTACTAACATGTAGATTGTGGTCACACGATGAACTGCAAGTTTGTACTGAATTATTATGAGTGACGTTCGGCGCATCTGGCCGGACCGTAGAGACCCTTATTAAATATGTCAACAACTAGCGTGAATAATATAAGGTCAGCTGAAAGCGCAGTAATGAGATTCGGTATGACCTAGCCAATTTCGATTACGAAGTGTCATGTGAGTTCACGGTTAAACATATGTACGTCCGAGACTAATTTAAAAGTATGCCATTCCGAGAATTGCAAATGCGTTCATCTAAAGACTTTCCATTATATGAATGTTATGCTAAAGAACGATCATGACTTTTGGTGACTGACTAGAAGAGAAATCATCCACAAGACACTGGCGAAGTCTAAATAAATGCAATGTTTACACAGGAGTAGGGGAAATAGGAAATTTCTTAGAAAGTCTTTTGATAAACGAACGAGAGATAACCTACGTAGTTGATATGTTCCTTTGTACATTAAATTTGAACGTGCGAAACATTATGATTTTTACGTTATCACCATATTTCCCCTCACAAGTAACAAGAATTGCCTCTTTGATGTTTTTTTTTTTTTTTTTGTCAGCAGCTTACTTTGTGCTCGAAAATTAAGCTAATAAACTTCAACGCTACCGAGGAAACCATCGAGTGTAACGCACTGTTTAAGCGCATGGCAAACCAAAAGACCTTTTGTTACGTGTACACATGTGGCTGTGTATCTACTTTTTGACGATGTTCCTTCGGCCTGAAACGTTAAAGGAACATGGCACTTTTGTATGCAGGAATGATATGGTGCTCTTCCTGTAGAGCATTGTGACGTTAAAAGAATAGGACACTTTTGTATGCAGGAATAAAATGGTGCTCTTCCTACAGAGTATTGTGACATTTAAGATATATTGCACTCTAGTATGCGGTAATGATTTGGCGTTTTGTCCGTTAAGTACTGTGATTGTAATTGTATGTCTTAATGATATTTTTATATGGCCACATTTAACGAAGTTTTCAAATTAAAGTCACTATTGTTTCATACATTAAAACTAGAGGTATTTCAATGCAGAGCACTAACTTAAGGGTCTACTTTTGCACATACGTGGCTCTTGTGACTTGGCAAATCATATCATGGTTAGCAAGACATAGTCAAGTAAACGATTGGTATGAAAGTACAAATGTGTTTAACTTGAGTTGAAGGTGGTTCGGTATTGAAGTATCATCTTAGGACACAAATTGTGGAAGGATGAAACCACGGACGGACGGACAACCGGAAAGCCTGATGGTTTCCCCTTGGGTCAGAGTCATTAAAAAGCACACTATATGCGTTGGTGCCAAGTGACCTGTTACCACTGTTTAAGCGCATGAAATGGGGGCTGCATGCTACTATGATTGATATATTTGTATACATCTGTGTGTGTGTGTGTGTGTGTGTGTGTGTGTGTGTGTGTGTGTGTGCGTGTGTGTGTGTGTGTGTGTGTGTGTGTGTGTGTGAGCACATGCACGTATATTTAGATGGGACTATTTTACCTTTAGGTATATTATGTTTTGTTTTGGGTAGTAGAATGATTTTTTTTTTCATCTCGGGAACGTCTTATTGCATAGACGTTCGTGTATGTAGAACAAAAGGAATATAAATGTCAGCACCATGTGCTTGTTCTGTGCCTTTGGTGCAACGCAACATAGCAAGTACGTTCAAGCATAAAGTGCACAGTAACATTTCCCAGCCAACGATACGATTTGATAAGCCAACCGTAACGCAAAGCACAAAATTGATCATCATAAAAAGTGCCACACGGCAAGTGCCATATGTACATGTACAATGCAAAATTGCGCTGTACAACACAAATAAATCCCAACATTTGAAGCCAGCCAAAAGCAAATGGACAAAGGACCATCTCACTAGAAGGCATTTCAAGACTGTGAAAATTGGGTGTGATAAATTCTTGCATATTTTGGTTAAAACATATTTTATTTGAAAAAACAATTGGCCACCAGGCTCGCCAGCCTATATTGAGGCCTGTTGTAGTGTTTTGATTTCTGTATATTTCATGGCCAGCAGCATCATACTGCTTGACGGCCCATGCACACAACGGGACATAACCTAACCAACCTGGATAAGGGTTTCCAAATCATTGGCACCGGAAAAGAAATGTGCGTGTGCGTTTATTAGCCCCTTATGTAAGATCCCCTCAAGATTATTGTGTTATCGGAATCGGCGTCTTAGTACTGCAGGTGTTTATCTCATCCAACGTTTCTTTTCTTGTGCTATAATCTTACATTTACATGTTCTGACGAGTGCAAAACATTATTATACTGTCAATGGTTGTGATTTTGTTTACTGTTAACATACGCCTAGCATCAAGGATTAGAGTGAGAGTAAAAATTCGATTTATTTCGTCACCTTTGGTGCACATAAACACACGAGCGCCCACATACACAGACAAACACACACACACACACACGAATGTATAGAGAAAACAGATGTAAAAAGTAAATCCCGTTTCACATTCATTTCATTTTGTTGACAAAAAATATCATTCAGTCAAACACGTGCCCCTATGCATCTGCTGTGAAAACGTAGAAAATGCCTTTAAATATAACAAACTTCCGCGTTGTAAAAACATATGAGAGCATAATATTGGTGACGATTAATGTGCTGCTCTGAATTGCGTAGTTTACTCAACACTGAAACAACATGAAAATATTGCATCTTTCCTATAGGCAATCAGAAACCTCCACAGATTTCGCGGGCATCAATCTAAATGCTATTAGAGGAAAATTCACATTTATTTGATCGAGTACGTCTGCCCGAAGGACAGTAAGGCATCCGTTAATCTGACCATCAAGTCAGCTTTTGGCACTAATCTTGACATATTCGCGTTCTATATGAATTATTCTTGTTAACAGAGACTATATTCCTACATGAAGACTAATAATATGTAGCGCTGGTTTTTGTGGTGAAATTAACAAATTCAATTTTACTCATGCCGTCTCTGTGCCTAATGCAACGACTTAGCAGTTGCTTCGACTAAACTATTGATAGATGTGCCATTGGACGTCAAACTAGAGTAAAAGTGCCCAGTGGAAATTTTGGCCGCTTTTTGCGCTCAGCATCAGTCTTCAGATTGATGGGTACCGTGCCATGAATGTTTATCTAATATATTATTGGGATATCTGCATTGACCTTTTAATGTTAGTCACGCTTATAGTCATATTCGTGATAACAGTCATACTTTTCTGAAATATCATTATGATTCAGCCGTCACACTGCTGTGCAAAGCTTCAGGCCGCTCATTCAAACACCAGCATGCCTAGTTGAGATACATCGGTTCCAGAGTTAAATTTGCATTTCAAACTCAAAACGAACAATTTAAAGGTGAATCTCATGCCTGTATATTCTCATATTATGATCAAACATGCCAGCTACGCGTTACACAGTTGCTTCTGTATTTGATATAACAAACATACAATTGAATATTTTACGTATTATGCACTTGCCTCTATATTCTATATAAACAAACATCTAAGTAACTTTTTTTACGTCCCATACACTTGCCTATTCATTCTACATAAACAAACATACAAGTCACTATTTTAGGTGTTATACAGTTATTTAGCTAATTACGCAAAGCACACAAACCATAAGTGCTTCGTCCAAAGTGTGTTATTTCATAAACCCTGCAATTCAGAATCGGTTGCGTAAATGTTTTCTGTTAGATGTCTGTTAAACGAAAATACATTGGCACGGAATATTTATATATATATATATATATATATATATATATATATATATATATATATATATATATGTGTGTGTGTGTGTGTGTGTGTGTGTGTGTGTGAAAGAACATATATATGTGAAACTACATGTAAACGTCGAAAACATGCAAATCCCCATGTGTATATATATATATATATATATATATATATATATATATATATATATATATGCGTGCGCACGCGCGCGCGCGCGCGTGTGTGTGTGTGTGTGTAGGGATGTTTATCTTTTGATGTTTAAGTGACCTTGAATGCACTGTTTTCAAACGGCCAATGGTACCCTATGCTTTTGTAGTTGATTGTCGTTTTTTTTCAACTATGTGGCATTTTTAGATACATGCGTTAATTTTATTGTTTGTTCTCTTCAGTTGGGTTGAAAAGGCTTGTTTCAATTCGGCAGACATGTCTAATGTGTTAGTGATACTACACAAGAGTGCTGGCTTCGTCTAAGTAGCGGTTAAAGTATATGTAAGGTAAAATGACGCGTTTTAGCTTAAGGCATATAAATGGCTCAATATAGCTTCATTACTTCCACAATATTATTATGTTAACATAGTGGGTATTCATACCGCGGTACAAGCTTAAATAAATCAGCCTTTGTAACGGGGCACTTAATTCTACAAACATATATTTCACATCTGGAAAAGCAAATGGTGACTCCTTTCAAGGTTAAATCTGTCTTTCAGGTGGAGAATTTTGTAAGCATGTGTTACGTCTTCAACTGCGATAAGTTGATTGCGAATGGGTGTTAATGCTTATGTGTACTCTTTCTGGAACCCCAAACCTGAATGCGAGGAAGTGCAATTTCATTTGGCCACCGCAAAATATATTGAATAAGAAGCCTCCTTACATAAACATATAGATATTGTATGTTGAGTTATGGAATTTGTGAAGAACACTTGATTAGCAATGACATTTTTTGATACATCTGTATATATCCCGACATGTTTAAAAAGGTTGGCTTCAGTAATTTTACAAATTTTAGACTATTTAATGTTCATCTTTCAGACATTTCAGGCTGGCTTGTTTTGTGTTAGGGTAAACCCCCAGGTGCAATCGGTAACAAGTAGCAGCCTACGACAGTTACATGTTTGCCTACTTGTACTTCAAATCCGGTCAGAAAATTTGTTTTCATAACATGTTTTTGGCATAAATGCTGACGACTTTCATTCTTTTCTGACATGCCTAAATGCAGATTTACTCAATATTAAAAAAAAAATCAAAATTGACAGTTTTTTTCTCAAATGTTACAAACATGACACATTACGTTAAGACATTAACTCGGGGTTGGCAGTGAAATATAGCTTAATTGTTTGCAGACTGTCAAAGTGAGGAGTAGGTGTCATCATGAAGTTTGTTTTACACTTCTGGTGCAGGATGTCCACTGTTGCAGTCCTTGGTAGGATTTCGCTTGGTATTTACAGCTGGTCTAGCTGCAACTGTTTATTTTACAGTCACTGGGACTGAATATAATGTCCCAGCTTGTCCCTACTTCAGTTATAAAATGGCGGGTGGTTTAACTAGGATAAGCTGTCCAGGTAGAAAGGATACAATTAGGTTCAGGGGTAGGTCAAATTGTTCTTATCTGAACCCGTACTATACAAATTTAGTAATTATGGTTTGTTTTACAGGTATTCTTCTTTTATAATGAAGGTCTGTATGTATAAGCAAAACTTCACTTATTTACCTAATTCACCATTTGCCACGTTCATGTTTATTCATTATTATGTGGGTTGTCTTGCTTGAGTATTTAGCTTAGCCAAGGAGCCACTACTCAGAGAGACATGTACGGGTTATAGGCTGCGAAACATGTTCTGAGTTTTAGCCGCTGAAGATCCTTTAGTTTATTTGGGCTAATACAGCCTATGTCAAAATTTTACAGAGAAAATATGGACAATAGTACTTCCATATGTATATAGTTAAGACAGGGACAGGTTAGCTTATGGATAGTAAAGAGTTCTGACTGCGGAATAGGGTAATGACTACTAGGAAGTGGTTCTGGACAAAAAGACGCAAATACACTGTGAGCTTATCTACAATTCTAGTGTCAAATATCAAATGATGAATTAAAACAATATTCAGACAGCCAACACCAACTCAAAACTTTAAACCATATTCTTATATTTCCAATCGTACTGGCTCCATGAAGTTCGGTTGAAGCACGCCCATGAAATATGTTCAAATTAATCAAGCCTTTTGAAAACTATACTGTGCGATTTTCACTGTAAAATATACTGTTGTCATTACAAATGGCACCCATTCACTTCATTAAGGTACAACAAACCGCCCTTTTATTCTGCTAGCCCGGTGTCCTTTCTTGTAACTGACCCGTGCATTCTGTTAACCTCTATGTGAACATCAAACCGTGTCCGGACTCTGGACTCACGATATGGATATCAGACAACATATGGTATACAGAGATTTTCTTTTCAAACAAATATGCATGGTCGAGGAGACTCCAATTACCACTATATGCTGTCGCTGACACTAAGAACCGCCCAATCAATTTACATTGCAACTAAGTTGCTGAAATACAGTACAGCCCATGACTTTGGTCCGGCTTGGTAGTATCGTTTTTCTGCGCCAGTGCGACCAGTGCTAGTTTTGTCAGCATACGCTTCATGTGATCGCATCGGGCTAATTGTGGTCATTTGAACAATGGCACAGGCTGGCAATGTGCAAATCAACTTCCGGATTCGAATGGCACAATGCTATGCTATGCCATCGGATGCAATTTACCAAACATACGTGGCCATTGCATTCTTTCAGCACCAACATGCTCAACATGCTCGCCAGCTGATTGCATAAAATTGACCGTCCCTAGCTTTATTTCGTTTTTGATTTTTGATTTTTGTTTTTATTTAACCAAGCAACATGGGCATTTGACGCTAGTAATGACCTCTTGGGACTGCCTTCTGTGACACAGAAACTTTAGGCTTTGACCTAAAAGCATTGCTAGCCATCAAACGGATTTGATTTTTTTTTTCAAATCAGTTTCCCGACACCGACAATAAAACATTACAGATGCAGGTTCACTCCATGGTCTTGTTATGTTGACGCACGTTGTGCATAATCATCTTAAGCCCTAACCATGTGGGTTCTACATTTGAATTGTATTAGGAAATCCATGATATTTTGGTACTCTTGTTGAACATTGCAGTCGGAAGCATCATTTGCATTAATACCGCAGTTACATATTTGCAACCGTTACATAATGGTGCATTTCTAGGTAGGTTCGTTAAAAACAATGACGACAAAATTGTGGCTCTGAAATTAGGTTTCTATTTACGTCCTACACAGTTTCATGTTGGCAGTGATAAAACAATGTGGCCATTATATATATATATATATAAAGTGGCTTCTGTAAATAAAGAGGTTACTAAAATGACCAAATTGTTTAAGAGCTACTGCCAAGGGTCATGTTGACAAATGCCTTCATACATTCCAACGGTTTTGAAAGCGTCTCAACAATCATCCAACTGCAACTAACTTTAAAAAAATAATAATAAAATACGACTGTACATGGGCATGCTTTGGCTTGCCATGTTGCCATCCACTTGCTCAGATGTTCAAATTGCCTTCGGTGAATTGTGATGGAAAATGGCATATTGAAGCTGTTAAGTAGAACGTTTCCTTTCACATTGGCATAGTAGCAAGCGTATTTTATTCATTGCTTCAATGACTATTCTATAAATGCCGCCATGCTTGTGGTCATATTTTAAAAGAAACAAGAAGGATATGCATCGGCAGTTAAAACTGCGAGTTAGAATATTCTGTGCGTGTTGATAGGGGTTTGCTTTTAGGATGAATGTTTATACGCATTTCTGCCTGCTTGCAGATTTGCAATGTGCATTCAAATATGTTAAAACGGTCATTTCACTGTCTGCTGCACATGGCATACATCCGAGGGCGTCAGCATGTCTGGATATACCTCTGGAGATAACGGTCAAATATGATTCAGAATGCTAAGCTTCAATAAGGAATATTCAAAGCCTGTCGCATGTAAAATATTTTTGCGAAAGTTCAATTCTAAATAATATTCTGGACAAAGCCAAACATTCGTGAGTCTATAGGGAATAAAGCTGAACACCTGCCGCCTGCTGCCAACAATAAGGTAGCATGTGTTCGATGTTCCAATCAACGTTTAGTCAGTCTGATAGTCTGTCATCATAATGATAATAGAAAAGGTGATATAATAATGATGATAATACTAATAGTCATTATTATTATTATTATTATTATTATTATTATTATTATTATTATTATTATTATTATTATTATTATTATTATTATTATTATTATTATTATTATTATGGTGGGGGGACTATCATACCCTAAGATTGTGTACAACTGATGACGGTAAGTAAGACGAATTAATATCGGTGTACCAAACGAAAATACTTTGCAGGTGTTGAAGCAACTCTGGTTTTGTATAAAATTTTACTCTCCAATGCACAGAGGTATTGTTCATGTTATGATCACTTGACTTAATAATTGAAGTAAAAAAAAAAATACGTGTAGGTCAAACAACAGATAAAAGTGTTCACACATTTTTTTTTTAGAATTTAACGACACTGCAATTATCGCAAGACAATACTTAACAATATTTTATGAATATGTGTGTGCTGCTTTGTGACGTAGTTGCAACGGACCTGCGACCTTTGTCAGCCACACCAATGTAAAAAAAGCAAATATTTTCACAAATGCAATGATTTCAAAAGGTTGTAAGCTATAGACTAAACGTATGATTTGACACAAAAATGCAAACAAGTGAACGGCTGACATACTTTTTGACTGGCTGCATATGAATGAATACAAAAAAAAAATCTTTGCCTTTCTTGGCAGTAAAAAAGTCAACGATGAAAGATATTTCACACCTACTGTACTATCATGGATATAATCCCACAGAGATCTACCGACTAATCAACTAGGTGTCCAGTCAAAATGCAGGAACTGGATTCAATCTAGATGTCTATTGCTAAGCAATGCATTACCCATTTGGGTAATTTACACGGGGTATTATACATCAACCAGAGAAAAGCATGTCCACTCATGTCTACCACCTACTACGCCTTATGTAATATGTATCTGTTATCAAGTCAGTGGAAATGCATTTCTTGCCAGCTGGCATAATATTTTCCAAGCAACTCAAACGGTTTGTACCTACATAGCATAGATCGATACATGTATTTCAATGTAACAGCTCTATTGCCATGTTATGACAAACAACTCATCTTGATGCCAAAAAACATATCAAGTTTGCAGCCCACGAGAGGATGCCTTCTGACTGATTAAAAAGCGATTTTTTTTCTGTTTCATTCTTAAATGTACCAAGTGTCCCTCTACCGTACAGTAGGATTAGTACGTCTGAATATTCGTGCATGTTAAAGCGACTATAAAAATTGCCCCAATAGTCTATCGTTGTCATATGACGCATTCTGCACCTAGGGTATGTATGTGTATTCGTTCGTCGTAAGCATCTTGGTGCAAAATTGTCCTATTCGGTTAGCTCTATCCATAAACATACACTGCAAGTATTTAAACATATCCATTGATACATGTATCAAAGCTATCTCTGTACCATGGCCATCGGACACTTAACACATTCAGTTATACTACTAAAAGGGACGGATAAATGGCTGTGTACCATGTCAAGCAATAACCTGCCAAAGTCCTCAAATCACAAAATGCTGGGACGAGATGTATCTACCGTGCTGAAAGCATTATCGTTGGAAAAAATCACACGGATATATCGATTAACAAGACAAAGTCATGGTGTTAGAATTTACAATATATGATAGTTTTGCAACGATAAGTCAACTTGTCGCACATCTTGTAAGATCTAAGTTTTACATTTTGGACCATATGAAAACCAAACAACCTCATGATCTTTTTGTGTGTGTGTGTGAAGTCAAGAAAGGTAACGGTCACACACATTGTATGCTCTCAGTATAAGCTGCAAATTATTAATAATGTTTGACTTGTTTAAAAGTAAATGTAGATGACGTAATATTTCTTCCATTAACTATATTTCCAAATCTACGGAAAACATTGATACCAGTCACTGAGTAAGCTGAGGTATGGAAACAGTGACGTAATAATATCTATATATATATGGGGAACACCATCAAAATTTGCTACAAAATATTCCATCTTTCGTTAGGCTATTTCATCCTTCGTGATTTTTTTTTTTTTTTTTTTTTTTTTTAAGTTCTGTGGCATGACATCTTGCCCGTATATGGAGCGGTGGTTCTCTGATGTTAGGCCGTCTATGTGCCGATTGGTAAAGGGGCTGGTACAACGTATTTGCTTGAAAAGTCATATGCAGGCACACCTACGACAGTTTGAGAGCCTGCAAAAGTTTTAGTGCTAAAACGTTTTATCTACTGTCAAACAGAACAAAAGGTTCAGCTGCTGCGAAGTCTCATATATTTCCTCTGGTATACTTATAAAACTGTCTGAAGTAGGACCGAGAAACCTCAAAGTTCAAAGTGGGTTGTATATTTGACCAGAGAAAATAAACCGTCTGACCAGGGGTGTAGTGTTTTGCAAGATAAAAATGTGGTGTTTCCCCCGATTCAGGTGGATAGTAAACCAGGGGTGCCATTGAGTCATTAACAAATACGGAACTTCACCTGTTCATTCAATGAGACTATAAATAACAAAACAGGAATAATACTGCCTGGGTGACCTTTTTATCCCTTGACTGCATACTTCTGATCTACACTGACACTCTAAAATCAAATCAAACTACACATCATTTTGGGAAACCTAAGTAGTCCGGTACCATTCGGGTGACGTTCTTTCTAACGATGGCAACATTTTTATGTGTTGAAGTCATAAAGTGAAGTAACTCAAACCACTCTAGTATCGTAGTCGTACAATTGATGTGAGTATAGTTATGACCTCTGACCCCGGACTTGTCCAAAATCAAGGAATAAGCATCTTCAAAATCTGGGCGACCATGAGTCGTACATCATTTTTTTTTCTTACAGCTAAAGCTTGTCAGTGTCATAATTTGATCCACTCTTCTTGGTCATCTTTGACCTCAACATATATATGGAATTCAAGTCAATGGCAGGTTGAAAGTTTTTCATTCCATTTATCTGTTAATTATAGCAGCTGCTGTTTTACTCAGAAAAGGTGAAGAATACAGACTGGAGAATCACTTTTCTCCATATCCTCCAACAGAATATAAAATAATATATTCGTACGCCATGTTTTTTGTAATTTTCCATTCTTAAGAAGTTAATTATGGTCCTTAGTCAGCATAAGAAACATATATTTTTGTTCTTTTTTCGTGTTTTGTTATTTCAAACGTGCCATTATGATTACTCGAAAATATCAAATTGGCGATATTGAAACCGTATTTATAAACAATTGAGTTGCAGCATGCTCGTCTTTCACCTCAGCGGCCCGAGTTTGACTCTGGGGAAAGAGGCTCTACCACTTTGACTCTGTAAGGTGGCTTTTGCTGAGTCCATCGGTTTCCTCCACCAAGCAAGTAAGTAGGGAAGTGTACACGCCAACATCTGTGCAGTTACACTTTCGTGGCGTTATAGGGATTTCATACCATTACAATTATACACCACATGGATAATTATGTGATGGTTTGTTACATAAAAGGGTAAACGAGCACCCATGTGAACTGACCGTGCTTAGATCACATACAGGGACCATCTGACTATACTCCTGTGAGACTGTATGTTTGTGTCCTGGAAAATCCATATTCGTGGATGATATGGGCGTAAAATGTCCCCAGTGGCTACTCAGGTCATATTGTCTTCACCTTATTAAACCTTAATAGCAAAACATTGACATACGTCCTTGTCCTGCTTCCCGACAATAGCCAGTTTTACATCAACTAGGATAAAACATTTCTTTACTAGAGAAGCAAGGAGCCTGGCTGTTTCTTAAAAGTATAGACATGTCTCTCCACCCCCACTCCAACTGTATCAACAATTTTATTTGACCAAGCTGTTTAAGATCCGATATGGTAAACTGAAAGAGGAAGTCAAAAAGAGATTCGGCCTTGGTCAGCTGGTGACTCTCTGCTGTATGTGCCTCGCCCCCTTATAAATGACACAAAAAAATTGTTAACAAAGGTGTAAATACCAGCAAACCAGCAGGTCTAAAAATGAGAGAGAGAGAAAGAGAGAGAGAGAGAGAGAGAGAGAGAGAGAGAGAGAGAGAAAAAAAGAAAGAGAGAGAGAGAGAGAGAGAGAGAGAGAGAGAGAAATTTCTTTTAGGTTGCGATTCTTGCTAAGGAAATACTGCTATTGGTTGGAGTGATTAAGCAAGTCAGGAAACGTCACTTAAATAGACACTCTCTTACTTTATACATTGAAATTTGCGGGGTCACTCTCAACTCCAAATAGGGACCAGGTTTGGTTATAACCTTGGTGGTTTTACCAGCCTTTCGGCAGTTAATGTACCTGAGCACCCACGACCATACACCACTGGTTCAGTCTCCAGTCCTTGCAAACTAAGCACACCGTCTTAGAAACAGCCAACAACAGTTCTCAGCTAAAAACAAGCAGTCCGATTTTGTATTTAGTATGATCACCGAAAAAAAACCTACCCTAGTATATTTAAACGAGAGATTTCTAGTAAGTTTTGGCACCTACCAACCCCTTTGAAAACAAGTCTAGGTGGGTGGTTTAAAGATCATCTGCAACAAGATTGGTTGGTATGTAGTACTGAAATAGATTCGTCTAAAAATTTGATTTTGTAATCGCTACCTTAGGCCTGCGTTATTGACAAATATGACAAACGCTTAGTTTAGCAAGAGATGGTCATTTAACCATCCCTCGGCACATCATCTTTACAAACCTATATTATAATATATCGTTTTAATCATCTTCAATGAATGCCAATTCTCACAAACACCTTACAATGATGTCCTTTCTCCATGTAGTGCTACCTAGATAAATATTTGTAACACACTACAGGGATAGATAACAGCTTCTGAGATAGTGGTTCTCCGAAAAAGCAAATAGAAAAAAATAAAATTTCACACACACACACACACGCACGCACACACACACACACACACACACACACACACACACACACACACACACACACAAGCACTATGGTCCCAGCGATTATAGTGTTCAATTCTATCAACTTTGCCAAAGGATGGGCCATTTGATATATAGTCCAGACATATTCTCATATTGACTACATTTATCATGAATTATCACACACAATCAGTTACACCTTGGTTAGTGGCTTCATTCATGTCATTTGTTCTGGTGCAGGAAGCCACGCGGGAAATTATTCTTTTGCCACCTTGAAATACATTGACCACGAGATGGATATATGATAGGCCAGTAAAAACGTGTAGGTCAATATTTTACAAATCTGTATGAATCTACGTCGTATATTTGTCAAGTTTTACTCTCTTTGAAATATTAAATCTTATCTACTCTTTGTTGATTCCATGCACCAAATTTCCAACACCTGTTAGAGGTAGGTTTCCCGATGATTACTTTCAGGCACAACAGATTAATCTATAGAATTTAAATCTGGCACATAAACACTGTAGGTAAGAAGGTGTGTGCGAATAGATTTCGAGTAAGACTAGAAACCGGGGGCTTGAGATTGTTTAAATGGCGAGGCAGTTGCTAAAATGCAGGGGTTGTTGGGGCGAGAGTCATCGCGAATGTGCAAACAGCAGGAGATTTTCATAAGATGTGCGTGCAGACTGCTACTGCCGATCCAATTTATTTAGGACACCTCACAGACCCATAGTAACGCCCGTGCAATGAGTGTACGTCAATTGCACGACATACACAGACCTGATGTGTGCATATTTTGCGTAATTATTACCATCCACTTTAAGTAACACTGGCAGAGGTCACGCAAATTACAAGCAAATGCACTGCACCTTTAGTCCATGCATAATCCAAGACACAAACTTCGTGATATTGAAACACCGTGATGGAAATCATCGGTACGCAAGCAGCATCGATACAGAAGTACATGCAATTTGGTGCGCTAATCATGCAACCAAATGACACTTTAGCTTCAGCTGGTCCCGGTCTTGGTCCACCAGGATTCGCTTTATCATGTGATGTTACACGCAATAAGTCACATCTTGGCTCATGATCACTTTGACAGAAATGTCAACAACAAAAGAAAATGTTCCATTCTTACTGCAACACAATGGTACATTCGCAAAACCCACTTTGGTATCCACCAAACGCTATTTAATTTGGTGCTTTTTTATGATTTTTCGATAGATGAAGCAAACAGCATATATTACATCTACCTGACAAAGAAACTTCTAAACATTTTCAGTAGAAATGGAGTAAATACTGGGGAAAGCTATGTGTCCAGTGTGGAGGGTTATTTGGCTCTAATTTACTTTGAAGAGAACATGCAAAATCACTACCAGTCTATCAGTATTGTGTGATTACGACAGGTCTGGGTTGATATGATCTGTTGGTATTCTAATCTAGCGTTTATGAGGAATATCCTGTAACTGTACTTCCAATTCATCTCTTGTGGTATGATTGTACACTGGTTTCTCTGCCTGATATTTGTGGTGGATATTTGTTACCCCCAAGAGATTACTGAAAAAAGGTCAGCGAGTGCTTTTATTATGTAGGCTTGTTTACGTCCAGAGCATTCCGGTATACCTTGCATGTGTGGCTTCAGCACTGCCATTAAGTCTCACTGGAATGAAATATCCTATGAAGAACAGCACAACGTCTTCCTTGTTGCGCCAGCGGGGAATCATGTACATGCATGTGAGATTTTTAAAATATAGTCTATCATAGGGTCAGGCAAATGGTGCTTTTTCTAAAAGAAACCACGCGGGTGGTATCGCTCAATAAAATTAATGGATTAATTTAGAGGGGTACAATAACACTTTTTTTTATCTCTGTATGCACGTGCTCTATTATGTACTATCCTATTGTCGTTCACGTAGATATTGCAAGGGAACTCTAGATTCCATCCTAAAAATGCAACGGATGTCGTCCTACTTGTCCTTACTTTCATTTTGATGCATTTGCGGACCGTAATGTGAAACCTGGAAAGGTGACGTCACTTTCAAGCCATATATCACAGAATCTTGGATCCATTGCATAGTAAACCTATGTACTCACATGACAGCAGAATCTGTCTGCACAAAAGATGGAACTCAAAATGCAAAGTTGTTATATAAACACAAGCGTACTTGACAAACATTTTTTTTTGGGGGGGGGGGAGGGGGTAGATATTTGTCGCAAAATATTCAAGATAAAAGGGTCAAACATGTGGTATTATCATTTGGGTTTTTTTCGGTGAAATTAATAAAGTTTGTGGGACTGTTTATTTTAGATACAAATTTTAAAAAAGGACTGATCATTTTTTATAGAAAATCACTGGTACATTTCTGTTCCAGGGATTTTTTGGAGTAAATCAGTTTTTGATTAAAATCAGAGAATTCTTTTCAACGAAATATCCAGGAAGCGGACATTTTAGAGCAGATACCTATCATCAGTAATCAAGACCGAAAGGTTACCACGGTCCATTGACTCCCATTTTAACATTGGGAGTATTTTTCTAATTTCTTCATATAATATTGGGGTTAGAACCACTAAATCTGGACACATGATAGACAACATATATGTATACCAAAATGTCCCCAAATCTCAAAATTAAAAATAAAAAAATATCCATAATCGGTTGGACATTACCATAAAAGGACGGTAGTATGCTTTTACAAAACGATGCCGTAACAAAAACAGAACAAAACACCCCCCCCCCAAAAAAACAAACAAACAAACAAAAAAACCCCCAAAACGTGAATCGTTTGCTTATTGAAGAAAACACTAAAGCACATGGCGATAGAAAAATCTTGGAAGACTCTTTGGTCCTCCGTCAGGACACATATTTTAAATGTGTAACTTCTATTATTGGTAGACTCCAAACCTAATGGTCTCGGAAAAAACCGCATTGCAAAAGAGTGTCGAAACTTTATATCGGAATCCGCACGTTTTAAATGCCCTTTTAAATCATAAATGCACTTCTTTAAGTGTGAGAGTAATTGAATACCAATTACTGTATCTTCATGGTGCATAATAAGCCTTTGGCGTGTTTTCCGATTCATTTTTCTTTAAGAAATAAAATGCATGTAAATTCAATATTGTGTATATTGTGCTGCAAATATAATGCAATTAGGATATACAGAAATTGAGATGAGCCTAAATAAATAGTGGTCAAAAGAAGTACAACTAATAAACTGGAGGCATCCGAAATACACACACACACACACACACACACACACACACACACACTTATTATCGCTCAAATGTATGCAGCATGTTTCATTTTATACACTGCATAATGTTATGACAAAAAGTGTTCCTCGTGAACAATATACCAAGCGAAAAGAGGAGAACACACGCAGTTAAATAACAGTGAGAATACGCTGCCGTGGTACGCAAAGAGTGCTATTAACAGCATGTACAATGAGATGAGGTAGGCCATTAAAAGACTACCATATATAAAGTATTTTGCGGTACTTAATTATGATAATATAGTATAGTGATATTTGCAAAGTGAAATATCCATGTGGGCATCACTCAAAGATGACTTCGTGTGGGTATATATGCATGCAACAAAATTCGTTTGTGACACTGGAAAAGAACGGTATTTAATGGGTGCATTTACATGAACCAGTTTTTATACACCTTTGACCGCTTGATGAGGGTTTGAAAAAATGACATGACTTACAAAAGTAGTACAAATGAGTTAGCCTCGTATACAGAAAAAAATATATATAACTACATACCCTCTTTCTGTTTGCACATCCATTACGTTTTAATGGACAATGATTTATGACCAGTTTGTTGATGACAGAAAATCTGCTTTTAGGGTCAACTACATGCGGGCTGGCTGTATAATAGGCCTTCTAACTTATGTTCTCAGGGTACACCTCGGGTGCTCTATGCACAAACGATCACACACAGGGATTGACTTTCCCGGCAATCTAAATGCATTAGCCAGGCAAGCAGCCGAAAAGGCAGCTAAAATACACAGCGGTACTGCAACATTAAATAATATAACGATTGGAATGACCCGAAGACCCACTTGCCCAGCATTGCTTGCCCCCAAGGCATCCCCCTAACTCGCTACTGCGTTCACTGCAAATCACAAATATATAGCGATCTAGGCGGATCCTATGGAGGCAAAGCATTGCGCCCATAAGGGTAAAAATATGATGACCCAAGGTGACCCTGGAAGGAGGTCAATGTCACTGAATGTCGAACTCATCCTCGATTCTTGTGAAATTCTCCAATAGTACATATTTCATAGTAGTGGGGCCATTTTTTCAAAATAAAGTTATTGAGTTTGGAAGGACAACAACATGATGACCCTTTCGAGCCATGAAAAATGAGCCACTGTTGATGAATGTTGAAGTTGAAAATGCATCCAGTAAGATGCTTCATCAGTGCAAGTTTCACGAGAAAAGTTTTATTCGTTCAAAAGTAAAAGCGTCTGTAAGTGTATACACAGACATGGCGAAAAAAATACCTCGTCGGCTTATAAGGTGAGGGAGTAATTACAAAGCAAACCTGAGGCAAAAGGCCCAAGTGGGGTAAACGGACAAATTTACAAATCACGTCTCTACAGGATAAATTATGCTGCTGTTTGATTGGAATCTAAATTTTCAATTTTGCAGACATGAGCAGAGTCGCATAAAGTAAGTCGAGTTGTAGCTGTTCAGAAAGTACACTGTATGGCTCTTTCAAAAACTATGCATTATGTACACGATGGCCCCTTAAATTAAGCCCACCTCCTACAACATGCTCACACGAGGAGGAGACTTGTGCAATACTGTATATTAACGCACGAATCTTTGCATCTCCGCCCCAGACCAACACTTCAATTGAATAACCAAGATGCGGTTTATGTACGTATTTTGCATACCCCTACAAGTATAAATTGTCGTATATCAAGAAAAAAGTACAGAGCATTTTGTTACTTAGTATGGATTCTTATAACAAGAATAAGTCTCTCCTGATGATTCAGTCGCTAGCAAAATGTCATAAATGCGTGAAAAATGCCTAGCGTTGAAAACCGTGGTGCATCTCACAAGAAACATAGACAATGTCTCGCCTGCGCATAATTAACTAGCGTATAAGAACAAATAAAAAAATAGAATAAAAAAAGGACAAAAAACAAATATCCCAAAACAAAAAAACAAAAACAAAAAAACAAAAAAACAAAAACAAACAAACAAACAAACAAACAAAAAACACTGGTCAACGACTCTGATCTTTTGAGTTCTTGGGAATTATATCCTAGATAAAACAAGATTAACCCATCATCGATTAACAGGACCGCCAAGGAAAAGTTACAGATTAAACCTTTAAAAAATTCCATGTGCTGTAAAACTCTGGAAAGCTGTGTTGGGCGCATACGGTATTTACTTAAGGGATGAATCCGGATGCCACCTTTTTTAACCAATTGTTAATATCAAGTTGTCAAATTTATTTTTCTTGCGCACGGATGAAAAGCCCGACTCAGAAGGACTTGCAAACTAAAATGGGACCTTTTTCAAACCCTCCAAATCTATTGACCATACTTTGCATTACCGTGCTGGCATCATCACTGAACCTCCACACAAACTTTCTATTCCATAACGTACCAAATGATGATGATGATGATGATGATGATGATGATGATGATGATGATGATGATGATGATGATGATGATGATGATGATGATGATGATGATGATGATGATACCTGTTTTACTTCGAAAGGGGGAATATTTCATCAATATGGGAAAGATGGCCCACTCCCACCGCCCATTTGTACTTTTATACGTCTTCAAGAAACGTGAAAGCTAGCTTGCTTTTACGGAAGAAGACTCGATCTAACTGCAGTGGCTTAACTTATTGATGGCTATTGGCAGCTGATCTTCAAACTCCAGTGACGAGCATGGTACGATTCAAGTTTTGTATTAGAGAAAGAAATATTCTGACATTTACAAGTACGTCCTCTCTTTGCGATGGTTTCTTTCAATATAGGGCATTTGGCCACTTGTACTACCGATGCAGTGATGATTGTCTCCTCTTCACGTTTCCAAATGCAAAAGGTGCACAGTGCGTCTTCTGCCAACATGTACAGGCAACGCGACTTGAAGGATGAACCCAGGCAATGTAGCGAAGTTTGCAAGACCCGTGCAGCTGGAAAGGTTGCCTGTAATGTTACTTCACATGGGTTATTCACTGCTCTGTGACACCTGTAGAACATTATGGTGACTCACGTACCAGAAAAAACATGCTGTAACAGGTGGTCTGTTATGTTATTTCAACGGCGTTCTGAGCGCTCAGTGATACATTTGGAGTTCAATGATGGCCTACGTATCATATAAAATGCGTTGCATAGAAACACTTCACACACTCGGTTTATTTTGCGCCAATTTGCCCAAATGGAGAACTATGTTGGCTGTGCTTTGCAATTGCGTATTGCTTTATGTTTACAAATGGGCAATAATAAGAAAGCTCACCACTTATAACGAAATGGTACACATATTTTCCTCATTGGTCATCGCTTACCCCCCCCCCCCCTCCAAAAAAAAAAAAAAAAAAACAAAACCAAACCACAAAATAAAAAAAAAAGAAATAAATAAAAAAAAAACTTAAACATACAACAAAAAGTATGCAAAGTGAGAATGTCATGACACAGAACCATTTTAGATTAACGGACAGAACATGTACCTGGCGAACAAGCTCGTATGCAGTGCACGTCGAACGGCTAAGAGTTCTGTAAGGTCGTTGCCACCACTGAAAGCTTAAATAACTATACGTCCACATAATCGCTCTGGGCTTTTTTTTATTTTTATTTTTTCATTCATTATTTATTTTTTATTTTTTTTTATTTATTTATTTATTTTTAAATTTTTTTTAAATTTTTTTTATTTTTTTTATTTTTATTTTTTTTTTTTTTGCTTTTTTTTTTAACGTTAACGCGACATTAGCTTCAAAGTCCAGAGTAAACACCGGGAAGGTTATGAGAGAGTTTGGCTAGCCATGCAGAACATAGATCGTGAAAAGGAATTTCTCTTAATTCCTTCAATAAAAGCCGCAAATGGTGGGTCCGGTGATGTATATGGCGGTAACCAAACTTAATATCCAACCCAGCTGTCAATCACCATCCCTGATACGTATCTTAATTTGGCAGCCTTGTAATGTTCTATTACTCGCCTGCCAGGTTTAACCCACGGGTCAAATTTGATGTCATCCCAATACCCCAATATCCTATTTCCTAAAGACTTTGTTCACAACACGATGAGCCTCCACTGTCAAAATTTCCTTCAAATAAATAAATATCACCTTTATTCCCTTTTAAGGAACATATAGTTATTAGTGCATATCTCATTACGATGGCCAATCAAAAGTGGGGACACACTAGCATGGACATTTCGTTTCAGATTGTATCCTCAGTGAATTTCTACAGTAATGTCATTTGTGAGTTCCTATTGTTTTCCTTATTCAATTTTGGACGTCCACTTAATATGGACCGCAAGGGTGGATGGCTTATCATTTATGCATATTTTGTTAATGGAGTGCTTCCATGGTAATAATGGCAGTGAACTGAAAACTTATCAAATGCTCAAATGGTAATGAATATAGTAAGCAAATGATTCCAAACTGGCGTAATAAACGCCGTGACACATGGCACACACTAACCCTTGTGATAAATATAAGTGAACTTTTCACCAGCAGTACATGTATACCTGTGCAAGGCATGAAAAGTGTGCCCAGACTGAATGTAATACTGGTTTTGGAAAGACGATCAGCAGCATTCAGTTGATAAAAAATAAATGGAATTGGATTTGAACAACTTTATGGGTGGTCACAGACTCTCCACCTCTTGACGAATTGCTACACAAGTTACAGGGACACATGCCTGCCAAATGCTATAGAATTCTGTCAATTTCGTGTCATTAAATGTTTTTCCAATAAAGCAGTTACCAAACTATTTTTTCATGATTTAGGAGCTGCGCTCGGATGATGGAAAATGAAAAAATCAGAAATAGCAGAAAAAAACCTGCATCACAATTTTTGCAGCTGCAACAATGCGATTTGCTTCAAACATACTGACAATTGACCGGACGTGCGTTACTTGGGATGGAATCACAAGTTAAGTCCCATTGTCATTGAATCCATGTCCAACGACAAGAAACCAATTTGGCAGATGACAGGTCATTTCTCTGTGCTGTGTCACAAGGCATTGCAGAGCATACTACACACGTATCAACTTATCTATTTTTCTCCATTTAAAGGAGGCTAGGCAGTCTTCCTGGAAGAGTTAAACTGATTAAGCTGGTATGACTTGGCGTGTGGATCAATTAGGGTACTTGCGTGTGTAGGTGACGTCCAGAAAATGGCGTTCAAAGGGATACAAGTGGCGGCAGTTTGACTAGCACAGTAGCTATTTGATTTGAGTGCAGCAACAAGCTTTAGCAGGCTGCAGTTGCACAAAGAAGACAATTCAACCTCTCATTATAGTGTGTTACAGCATTTGATTTTTAAAACCAATACTGAATAGTATCGTTGCTGTTTCTCAGGAATGCAAATACATGTATGTTACCGCCAGTGTCAATTAAACCCTTAATCAGTTACAGGGTCATGAAATCAGCCCATACAATCATTTAAAATGCGATGTTAAGAAATGTATTGGTTTTGATGCATCGTAGTGCAGCGGGCACACTGAGACCTAAAATTGTAATTACAAGCTGATAAAATACAAATTAAGTATACATATTAATAGCCAAATCTGACCGGGACCACAACTGTCAATTTCGCTCAATTCTGTTTACGCTGCCGGGACAGTTTTCACCGCATGGTACCACCAAGGAAATACAAAATAAAAGCTACTATACCAACTCAAGTTATGACAATATAATTTTCTTAGACATTACAATGTCAACTGTTTGTAGGGAATCACTAGATTCGATTCCACACGGGACGAGGTGAAGCTAGCAAGCCCTTGTGTTCGTCATGAAACATCGGTGTAATTGAGTGCATCTGAGAATAGAGAATTGCTCACCTTTGAAAAATCGAACCAGTTCGCCCGCTTGTATTTGTTTATTTGTAAGGCTCGTATCGCTTTGGATTCGTCATTATTGGCATGAAAAGTTGACGTTTCTTCAAAAGAAAAAATACAATAATAATGATGATGATGATGATAATAATAACAATGATAATAATAATAATAATAATAATAATAATAATAATAATAATAATAATAATAATAATAATAATAATAATAATAATAATAATAACCGTATATGTGGTTGGAAATCTGTGTGCAGTTAAAGAGACAAAGCCATCGCAAATAGAAATATTAAGCAACTATAATACAAAACTATCAACAGAAGTGTACCTTCAAAATCACACGATACGAAACAACCATTTTTTATACTCGCCTAGCCTCTTAAACCTATTTTGAACATATTTAACTGGAACTATAAATATAAAGAATACGTCTTGCATGATATATGTCTACATTGATGTAATTGATGATCTTTTAACGAATCTATGATTTCATTCGATGAGTATGCGAAATAAGACTTGCCCATTTTTTCAAGCATGATAACCATCATGTTTGTGTTTATGACCCTTGCTATTTAAATAACAGAAAATAACGAAATAATTTTGGAAGCTGCGCACCCCCACCCCCCCCCCAAAATAAATAATAAATAAAACAAACAAACAAACAAACAAAAAACAAACGGACAAAAAAGAAACTAAAGGCTCCATTTAAACCTGAATGGAGATATTGCTTGGTATGGATCAGTTCTTTATTGCAGAAAATGGTATCATCTTGAAACCCTGGAATAAGCCAGTGTTGTGATGTAGAAAGACGCAGCAAATTGAATCCTCGCTCCAGCAATGTGCAAATCCATCTGTGAGGATGAAGTGATTGTTGTGGGCTCTACATGTGTTGGCAGAGGTGTATATATATATATATATGAGTGTGGTTTGTGGATGAAAGTAAACAGCACCGGAAAAGAGCGAATGGCCTCACATACCGTGCGGATTGGCACTGCTGGCCTCCAGCGTATAGACAATGAATGGCTGTTGATGGCGATACTAACTCAATACTCGGAGAATGTATGATGGAGATTATAGAAGGGTATATCACAGAAACAATATCTCCAATGCGTGAACGTGATCTACATTATTGGTAAATCTGCATGTCCATCTGATTTGATCCCAATGTAAAAATGTTATCAGCGCATTGCAGTCTGTTGGTGGACTGCACATATTAACCCTTGTCGTCCCAAGCCAGTTGACTCGAATGGCTCTGCTTCGTTTATATTTTATATTTATTAATGTGCGTTTTTGATTTAAATGTGACTTGGTAATGCCCAAACTTTATGGGATATAACTAACCCAGGGGTATGTAACTTCATGTAAGAACTGTTTCATGCGACATGAATGTTCATCTTGTAAGCGGAGTATGTATGATAATAGTAATTTACTTTAAGGTACACTGAGCATGCTGGCTGCGAGGCTTTTTGTTTTGTTTTTGTTTTGTTTTTTGTTACATTCCAAATTAGTTATGGCTTGCTGGGCACCTATTAATGTCAATGATGACCTTATATGTTTTTAACTTACAACAACGAGGGAAGTTTAGGCCTAGTTTGGCATTAAATGACGCAAGGTGACCTATAGGGTGTCGATTTACACTTGCACTCTCATCGACTGACAAGTTAAGATGACCACTATGACTACTAAAGATGAATATCGTACCCTAAGGAAGAATTACAGTAAATTGGACTTTCGGTTAAACCTATAGTCTTTATATTTTTCTTTATTGTGCATATTGCTGGGACACGTTTTTGGTTACACCAGATGGCATTTTGTGCATTTGTATCACTTGTCATCTCATTCTATAATAGAAAAGGCTAGCAGTACGAAGTTTGTCTTTGAGCAGAAACATTTTTAGTTTTAGTAGGAGTAAGTGTTATTGGGATGGAACCTTACGCTTTCATTCATTCATTCTTTCATTCAGTCAGTCAGTCAGTCATTCAGTCAACCAGTCAGTCAGGCAGGCAGTCAGTCAGTCAGCCCAACTAATACACCCATAATTCTACTTTCAGCAGTAAGTAATATAAAGTTAGATGCGGAACTATACACTGGAAGTATACAATATAAATGATGTTTGAAATAAGAGGATATCTGGCTTGACAGAGCAATACAAAGCGCCCGAAGTACGTGTAAAATCTTGAAATAATATAGCATTTTCAAGTCTTTTAATTCAATAAGGTGCAATAGTACAAGTCTTGAAAACCATTTGAAGCCATGCAGTCATAGGACTCTCCCACTTTATTACACACGAACTCTCATTATTCCCGGGGCTTTGAAATTCCACTTTGTAAGACTCTATAGCGTACTCTAAAATTGTTGGCCGTCATTTTCCTCCCATATTTTTTGAATAGTTTCAAAATGCTGAAACTGCACTTCGCAAAATTATATTAAAAACAATTCATAAAGTTTATGGAGCGAGAGAGGTAGATACGAAAAGCGCATCGACTGCAAGAAGAAGAAGAAGAAGAAGAAGAAGAAGAAGAAGAAGAAGAAGAAGAAGAAGAAGAAGAAGAAGAAGAAGAAGAAGAAGAAGAAGAAGAAGAAGAAGAAGAAGAAGAAGAAGAAGAAGAAGAAGAAGAAGAAGAAGAAGAAGAAGAAGAAGAAGAAGAAGAAGAAGAAGAAGAAGAAGAAGAAGAAGAAGAAGAAGAAGAAGAAGAAGAAGAAGAAGAAGAAGAAGAAGAAGAAGAAGAAGAAACGTACTTCATATTCCCAGCACAAACCTGCTGGGGTTGTTACTGGACACAAGGAAGCATTCTGCAATAATTACCTGATATAGCTTTCGTATGTCAAAAAGCACTATATTTCAGACCATGCTTGACGAATCAATATGGACAGAATGGAACTTGGATAGATTAGACCAATCCTGCATGTGGCTGAAACATATATGACTTTTAAAGGGGGTATGATAGGGGAAATGTGATGTTGCATGGTTCCCTCTGTAGGCACAGGTGCAAGTTAAGCCTGTGGGCATAATTTAATGTAGTCTGGTGTGTGAATGACATAATCTGTGATTGATAATGTAAACAAATGATCTAAATGTTGGAGGCATTTAAAATCATAGTTTTATATAGAAAAATATGAGTCTAGCTTCAGAAAAAATGGTTTATTTTATCGTGTTCAGTTGAAACCTCATTTCAATTGGGATGCAAATGTAGATAAAGTGTGATATACCACAGCATGATGCAACTGTATATGTAGAACTAGAAAAGAAGATTTGCTTCAAACCAATTCTATTTGTTTGCTTACAAAGCAAACTGTTTGCCCTGTACGTTCTAACTGATATTGGGAAATCTACATGAGAGCAACATGAAATTTTAAGGACAATTAAAAATGGACCAAAATAAGGTGCTTATTTTGGTCCCACAAAAAGCACGGGCGAGAGGAAGAATCGTGAATGATATGTCCAATGTCAGCCAAAAAAACAAATGCAATTTTCTTTGCAACTTATTTTTTTGTTTGTTTGTTTGTTTGTTTGTTTGTTTGTTTGTTTGGTTGTTTTTTTTTGGTCACTGTGGACACCAGAATATAGACTGATGACAATATGGTCACCATTAGGTATACAAGGGTTCAATCTGATATGAGTATAAGCAACAAATCTTATTGATGTAAATGTATACATGTTACTGACTGCTGATGATATATCTAGCCTGTTGTACCTCAGGTCCATCACACATATGCGCTATCTGCTATCATTACTCCTAATTTACACTATGTTAACTTCTCTGATGGGGCCATGCACATATTTGAGCTTTAGCTGTGTATGAGGGCTTAGCTCAGGACAAAGCTTGATCATGAACAAAGCTAGGATGTGAAGTCAAAATGGTGCATCTACATGTACGCATAATAGTTTTGAAGAAAGATATTGGACATTTAAATTTGTCACGTCCCATTAATACGTGTATATGTAAATCCAAATTTCAAACTTTTGTTAGTGGTTCACTAGATGTGTTTATGAATTGAAGCTGGTATGACATCTTTCCCTATACCTGTACCTGAAGTGTCTAATGAGCATCAATTAAAATTCTAAAACTTTTCTTTGTGTTTCATAGGGTTCGCCCATAGCACGAATCGATAAGTTGAACTTGGAGTGACACCTCTAACAATAATACTTTCGGCGATTTTTAGTATTTAAACTTTCAAACTGCCCATAAATAGCAAAAATTAAAAATCTGCAACTTTTATTTGTGATCCATTGGGTGCACCTACAGCACATACCAACAGATTCAAATTGAAAAGGCACCTCTACCTACCACAGCTTTGAATATATTTAATATTGAAACCTTTCAAGTGCCCTAATTAGCATGAATTAAAGGATAACAGTTTTGTTTGTAGTTCAAGAGATGCGGCTGGAGCATAAACTTATGAATTGAAGATGGAATGTTTCCTTTCCCTGTAATACTTTTAAATATATCAAATATTCAAACTTTCTAGGTGCCCCTAATAAGCATAAATTAAAATTCTACAACTGGTGCTCGTGGTTCCTTGGAGGCACATATGGCACACACCTATAAATTTAAGTTGGAATTGACACCTCTACCTATCATACTTTTGAAGATATTCAACATTTAAACTTCCTAAGTACCATAATTAGCATAAATTAAAATTTTACAGTTTTTACTTACGGTTGAATGGAATTTATCTACAGCTCAAACTAAGATTTAAGTTACAATAACACCTCTGCCAATAAAAGATTTCAATATCTTCACGTTAACTTTTCAAGCGCCCCTAATTAGCATAATTAAAAGTTTGCAACTTTTAATCGCGGTATATGCGATGCACGTACAGCCCAAACCTAAAAATTGAAGTAGGAATAGCACTCCTATTTGGCATAGTTTTGAAGACATTGAACGTTAAAAGATTTTAGTGCCCCTACTTGGCACATATTAAACTTCTAAAATCTTTGCTGGCAAAGAATGACAGAAAGAAAGAACGTTTGTGTTGCCATACAGATATAATTCGAGATTATCATTGCCTGAGACTTTAATCATGAGGTAATTTCTATAGTATTCGCTTGTGTCAAATATAATCTCACATAGTCAAGATATAACGAGCCCTGAAGATACTCCCTTAATGTGTTTCAGGAGGCTACCTTTTTATCCTGAATAACTGCACATCAATAATTGCAAATTATGGCATGTGTGAGCCTGATGGGTTTTCCCTGAAGAATATTTGGGCATTTAGCCTGGCAAAATATGCGTGAAAGATAATTACATATGGCGGGTAATAGTCCATGCTTTTTTCACCTTACTCCATCTGAATGGTTTACTCAATTCCATTGTCATCCGCTATAAATATTGCACACCACTTCAGAAAAGTACTCAAGTAAACTGCTTCGATTAATTTTGTAAATGGAAGCTCTTACATTCTTAAGCCAGATCATTTCACTCTTTGTGTTTTTAACACATACGATCTCCATCAAAATCAAATCTGTTGTTTCCTCACTCGTTCAGATGTTAAATCTAAGGCAGCAGTGAACTGTTAAGAACGGACAAGGAGCACATCAGTTCTTTTACACACGTGTCTATTATGAACCAGGGGCGTCTGTTAAATTCCCTCCATGTAAGCTTGTCTCTCTCTCTCTCTCTCTCTCTCTCTCTCTCTCTCTCTCTCTCTCTCTCTCTCTCTATATATATATATATATATATATATATATATATATATATATATATATATACACAACAGCTGGCAACAATGCGGTGTACATCCATACATATACGCAGAAAGTTTAACTCATTAGCAACCGCAATTAAAGAACAGTTAATACTTTCCCCCGGGATACTATGAGCGCCTAGTGCTAAAAGTAGTGCAGACAACTGTTGCCTGTGCGCAGTCTCTCCTCCGTGCGCCAACACTATTCATCTGCTATATTATATGTTATTTTTCAATTAATTGACCATAACCTTTTGACCTTAAGACGCGAAGCGTACAACGCCACGTTTCATTTACGTTACAACGTTACAGCACCATCGTGGCTGAGTAGCTTCATTGCGTTGTTACTGCATCAAACCTATTTTTTAGGCAGCCTCTGTAATAAAATTTCACAAAAGGAAATAAGAGAAGGGGGATCCATCACTGGTGGGACTTTGAATAAAGGTTGCCTATTCTTTTGCAACGAAGGTTGCTATCTCATGGCAAACCTTAATATCAGATCCATATCCGTGATTTTTTCTCTGCCTTTTTTACAAAGGCTAAACTGTCATATCACCGTCACCAGGACCGCGTCCGACTCTATGCTCGCTTAGCAGTTTGTCGTCAATGCATATCAATTTCTAATATTATGAAATACAAATTAATTACATTTATCTATTTTATTATCACCATCATCATCACCATCACCATCATTATCATTATCATTATCATTATTATTATTATCATTATTATTATTATTATTATTATTATCATTACCATTATTATTATCATTATCATTATCATTATTATTATCATCATTATCATTATTATTATTATTATTATTATTATTATTATTATTATTATTATTATTATGCATTAGTGAGTTGAACAAGTATATTTTGAAGGGATACTGTATCAGCTCATCAGATAACCACAGGGCTTCAGCGTGAAACTTTCAAAACAATTCTAGGAGCCAAAAATACAGTGACGCGCATTTCTGATTGCAACGTCCAACTTGCTGGGCTAAGTAATTAACCAAGACAAACCACCAATTTAGGAACACTGGGACATTAAAATTGTGATGAGGTGATGCGTAAGTGTGAAAACATGTTTCAGCTCGTAAATGCAGGACCATAATGTAACAGTAATGATACATTATTAAGAATATTCGAACTGCAAATTTTGAATTTTACAACTGCTCCAATTGTCAGATTCCATATCTGTTTTTGATAAATTGATGATTCATGTGCGCAACGATCCACATCTTCTTGTAAGTCAATGAACTCATAATAATTGTTATGATTTATATTACGCTGTGCCGTATGGAATCGTTTACGTTCCTAAAAGAACATGACATTTATTAAAATGACATGTTTGTGCACTTGAAGCTGTACATTGTTTCTATTTCTGTGGTGAGGCCATATCAACACAAAACCTGGCATCTGCTTTAACCTTTACTGTTGTCACCATGCTACCCCTTGCTTTGATACCTCACGGAATAGCCTTGTCATAAGCTCCTTAATGTATGATTTTTTTTTCAAGTTGCCTCATGCAGATTTCAATGCCATTGTTAACTTTTATATGCTGCGGTTTAATGTAGAATGTAATTTTTGCATGGTTCCGGGCAGTTTTATTTGAAGCAAGTAGTTCTAAAGCGGTTAAGACTATATTTCAGGATGACAAACTTGTCTGGTATGAGCTATATGTGTCCATTTTGATAACTTTTCATTTAATTACAAAAGTAGAATTCGTGATGCAGGTCGATCACTTTTTCGACTTCTATTTTAATGATTTTTTTTGGGGGGGGGGGTATCAATAAGGTGTATTAAATTTTGGGAAATTATGTCTGCTTCACGGGTGAAGAGATTTAAACCATTGTTGATATTTATATGTTGACGTCCGTTTCAAACCATGTGTATTAGATTTTTCCATATCACTACCAGGCACTGATGGGTCGAATGTGATTGGTTGTGTTATTAGTTAAATGGAATATCTCAAATTTCGTAGGGTACTTTTTTTAGTCTGTACTGACAAAATACACCAGTGTGCTGCGGTGCACTCGATATTGAATTGATTGTAGTGTATAAAGCAATTTCTAGTTGAAAATACCCCTTAAACTATGGTCAGTTCTCCAATTTCATAGTTACATTGGTGGTTGATTGACTTCGCTGCCTTCTACCTGTATGAGAGTCTCATACCACTCAGCTGACAACTATCAGCTGTTTGACGAGTTTAGGCCACTTTTAAAAAGTGGTCCGTCAATCATTTACTTCGTTTTGGCAGAAATGATAAATTGTAAAAAAAAATTGTGTCTTAGGCTTTTCCATCTTTGGTAAAAATTTTGTACGTAGTAATGTTGCTTACACAGTAGAACTTTCTTATGCGACCACTTCTGCTAAGGGACTACCTGAACTAATGACCAGTCTCAACATCCCTATTACCATATTTAAGTTTAATCTTGCCTGCCTTAAGGGACCCCCTGTCACAAAGGACGATTTTTAACAGGTCCTTTGGCTGGTCCCTTAAGACAGCTTGCATTGTATTTCCAAAAAGTGGGGGATCGATTGAAATTACTGCTCACCTTTGTACGTTACAGCTGTCTCAAAGGTGAAGGGTGTTAGAATCTTTGTATCAGTATTACGGACGTGAGGATGGAGTATGGCTTGCTGTGTTATTGTGAACATGGCAGTTTGGTGGTTTGGGAGGACTATTATGTCTGTTCTTGTTATACTCATCACCGCGCTGCAATTTTGGGGGATTCTACCATTCCTTGGTTTTACCGTAGGAGCGTGGGTCGTGAGTTGGCGCACTTCGATAAAACTTAGTTCTAAAGTTCCTTAGGCTCCATAAAATGCACAATATACGGCGGTGGGACAGTTTCTAGACCCGGGATCATGCCCTCTTTGGGCCTGTCTTATATTTGATGGTGAACAGTGTATTTTATTTTGACTTAATAAAATAAGCTTCTCTTTCATGAAAACAGTTTAAGATGTAGAACTGAAGCAAGAAGGAAACAAGTATGACAAATGTGTGGTTTGTTTAAAAACAGTGTAACCCGTTATTATCTGTTTATAATTAACCACGTGCTACGCCTGCTGCTCTGTGTAGTTATTTATACAGGTTATACGGAGGTTGGACAGACTGTTGAATAATATGACATTGTTATCGATTTAATTGTAATTCCGCTGCACCAGTTATATCCAGGTTGATTTCATCAAGTGGACTGTTGGCATGCCTCATGGCTGTAGGGCAAAGTGCTTTATAGCGTTTTCACTTAATGTAGACTGGGATCAGTACTTCCAAACGTCGTATTTATAATAATCATGATCAATTTCTGGTTTCTTCTTTTTTACCTTTCAATTTACTGGAACAACCACATGTAAAAACACACTTCCTAATTCAGTGTCTTTATTACCTTGACGTCATCAGGGTCATTATAGGCCTACTCAAAAACTTGTTCAAAGTTAGGAAATAGCAAACTGTAGTTCACCTTTGCTGCTAGCGCTAAATATGGGACCTATTTTATATAATATGGTTACGCTCACGTTTACGCTCAAAATCCAAGATACAAAATGTTGCACAAACTGATTTAATCTGTACAAAGTCTTTCGCGCAAAAAATTTTAGTGTTATGTTATAATGCCTGTATAGCTGACGTGCAACCCTGAACTTTAGTATTGGAAAGAAATAAGAGTGGATGTTGTAACGTCACGATGGAATGACCACATCAAATCAGGATTCAAAATGTTATGGATGTCATGTGTTGTGGCACCTACGTGTCTTGTTCTGTGGTTTATCCTTGACCATTTTCAGTGCACAGTGATAGATTTATTTAAGACCATAAGGAGGCCGCCCAATCTATCTATATTTCTCTTGCAACGACCTAAATTCAGGAAACAGCTCATCTGAAGGTCTTATCGGCACCAAACATAGAATATTGGTACTGACTTATCACGAGGTCCCTATAGGGACTACTATTGAAGCTTCCATCTTAATTAATCTTCATTTAGCTTGCGAATTAGACAGAAACTCCTCTTCCATCGGCCATGGTCAATCTGTTAGCAGCTTTGCACCCCTAGCACAATGGTGAGAAATCGTACTGTCTCTGACCTTGTAAACCTCCAAAGGGCTTCAAAAAGATTCGATGTTCTCTCCTATCTTTAGGGTGCACCTACCCATGAACCTGTATTTGATAGGCCACAAGATGTATTTGAACAAAGGTTCTAAAGGGTCACATGAGCTGTAACTATACTAGACGTTTCTGAGCTCTAGGGCTAATACCTTGCACAAAAGCCAATTTATACACAACCTATACAATATTGCACCGGCTATATACGCAGAAACTAAATCTCACATACAACTTATCAGCGTGATTATTCATCTTGCTTAGACAATCACCCACCCCTTAGTGCCCGGCTGAACATTATCGCGGCATTCTAAGCTGTCATGATCAGATTTTCAGTTCTGTTTTGTTGGTAGCTTCACACATATAAAAATAGAGAATACTAATAGGCTTTATTAAAACTGTTTTTCTGGTTGGAGAAAAATGCTCCTGGTTTTTATTTTTTTATTCTGATTGGATGAGAGTAGATTTTCAATTATCGACATGCTTATTTTACGATTCTAATCTGTAGTAATGAGGATTTAATTGGGCAGGAGTGTGGATTACCATACATTGATATTTATGCCTTGCAGGGTGTCTGTCATGAAAGGAAGGGATGGGAAGAATATTATCCGAACCTTCATAGCACATAATCCTACCTATGTTTGGTATTCTACTTAATATCGCCTTAATAGTCTGGCCTGATAAAAACATTACACATATAAGACATGGCAACCCAGCGATAAGGTGATTGAAGGGAGTCGATATTATTTGCAACCCACTATTCTCCTTCCATACAGCACGATATATTTAAATTGTACTGATCAATCTATGAGTGTCCTCAAGCAAGAAAACTTGAACTGTTTTAGCTGCAGCCATAATTGATAATATTTTACATTTCACTGGAAATTATCATTCCAATGTGTCTCAATCAAATGCAAACTCCAAAATATAGATTTGAAGCGCTTGAAAATATGTCTTCCTATGCAAACATGTACAAAAAAAAAAAAAGTAGGGAGCGACAAGCAGTAGTAAAATTTATAGCCGACGTAGTAGTGATTCTAGAGCGCTACAGTTATGATCGCTTCTCTCAAAGTTGGTTAATATGAAAAGAAAAAAAACGAACAAACAAAAAAAAACCAAAAAGACTGATTGTATCATGTACCCTCAGTGTTATTAAGTGTCGTACGTATGCAGGTCCAGGTTTGCTTAATTAGACATTCATCCCAATGAAACTTCATGGTTAGCGACATTTCCATAAATAGTAATCTGTGATTATTGGAGAAAAATACCACTTTAATCAGCAAGACCATAAATGTTCATTCACTGCGTTTGGTCATTCCCAAACCTGTTATGATAACACACAGCAGTATTATCTCACTTACACGGTAAAAATACTTTATAATAACAACATATTACCTGATCGCTAATTTATGTTTCGTTTTCATAGGATGTCACTCTAGCCCACAGCAAACTTTAGTCATGGATTGAAACTAGGTGCAGAACTGAAGGGTTTATCAACTTAAAGTTTAAGGATATACAGCACTTTGCAAGTTATATTTACAGTCAACAAATAACAAAAATTTTATATACTTCTTCAGTACTGTTTTTTATATAAATATTTTGATCATGACAGTGAAAAATATGTCGTATTTTGCTGTTATACATGTAATGTTCCTGTGTGTAAATGTACATAATTATGCAAGTGATCATCGTCATTTCACATATATTTTCAGCCATATATATATATATATATATATATATATATATATATATAAAGAATTGTGACCGACGGTGCGCTATTCCGAAAACGACGGAATATCTACTGAAAGAAATGTACAGCCTAAAAGAGATAATTTATTCTGTTTGAAAAGAAAGTCAAGGTTTTGGTAAAACGGCAGGACTAAACAGTCCAGAAGGTATGACAGTGTGGTACTATATGTTGCATCTAATGTTTTCAGGAAACATGACAATATGCAGGAGATTGTCAATGAGTATAAACTACTAATCAAAGGAGCTAGAACATGTCCAGCTCTGTGAGTGTCTCCGGTATTTGTCAAAGGACAGATAACATTGCTGCCCAAGAGCAAGCAAAGATAATTAACATTAAGTCAGAAGATCTGTGCAGTAAGAATGACCCTCAATTCATTCACAATGATGCCAAGTTCCAAATGGGTGAAGGAACAATCAACGAAACTGCACTTCTGGTCAATGGCATTCACCTGCCAGAGTCTGGAACCGAGAAACTGATTTAAAGTATAAGTAGTTCCCACTTGCTCTATTGATGCAAATACAAAGGTAATTGGAACTAAAGAGTTAACAACAGAGCCATTGCCTACAACAAAGATCACAACCATGCTCAAAGAGACAATGCATGGTCCCACGACAATTTAGAGTTGCTGTTGGGAATGCCTGAATTTGCATTCTACAAAAAAAAAGGGGGGGGGGGGAGAAAAGGGAGGGAAAAAACGTTGGCTAACGATTTCGTGTCCTGCTAACTGAAAAAAGATACGAAATTGGTTTTTAATAGAAGGGTACCTGGACACACAAGAAGTCACTTGTAGACATGGCACTAAGGTCACATGCCGAGGGTTTGGTGGTAAAAAAGGTCATAAAATTAATTACTGTAAATCAGAATAGGGGGCTGGCAAGGATGAAATAGCCATTAACGTCACAGGTCAAGGAAAAAATAACATCGCCACTGTGGTGACAGGGAACCTTTGACCTACTTATGAAAATTAACTTCCATCTGATCCAAAGCAGCAAGTGACAGGAACATACCCTAGGCAGAGTGCAGAACCCAAGAATTAAGACAGTAACAGACATGTGTTGGACAGAGTGGTTCACTACCTGGACAGTGGATTTCCTCTCACTTTGAGCTGCCACCAAGGTTTGCCATTTGCCACTTTATAGTCCCCAGGATGTGCAGCACTGGATTCAAAGGGATGTTATACCAACTTACTACATTTTGTTGTCAGAAGTTTAAGGTGGGCCTATTTTCACGATCGCCTTTCTGACAGACGACTTCAAAGTAGTTACTACACTGTGATTGGCACTTTGATTTAGCAGTACAGCCCTCTCCCCAAAAAAAAGAAAGAAAAACAAATCAGCTTATGGTACGGCATTTCGATGCTTAAGCTATATATTTTGCCATTGGTGTCATAGGGAGTTCTCATTAAGTTGACCCTTGTTCCTGTAGAATGCAGAAAAGGTTGACTGAAAAATTTTGGCTTTCCCATGGTATTCTGAATATTCATGACAATTGTGATGTCACATTTGTAGCACAGCCTGTTCAAGAATTTTGAAGCAGGTTTTTATGCTGATTGAAGTCACATCCTTTGCAGTTTCTGTGTTGATTGCGAATAAAACTTTCAACCAATATTTTGCATAGTTGTGATTGATTTACTGGTGTTAGTTGATTACAGTATCTATATGCACCTTTATTCCAACATTGTTGCAGACAAGCATTTGGATTGCTTGTTCTGTGAGTTTTTGTGTTTGTAATTTCCACAGGATATATAGTTACCCAAGTTTTATTTCAAAAAATTCTTCAGGGTACATTAGTCAGATTGTGTAGTGTTTTATATTTCTTGTGATAAATTTATTCTTAAAAAAGAGCAGACACACACACACACACACACACACACACACACACACACACACACACACACATATATATATATTGAGATTCACACATTTCTTTGTACTCTTTGAATTTTTGCACACTGTATGTATTGTTGCATTGGTACTACTGCAGCCTTTATGCTATTTGTTGTATTACATGAAATATGTCGTTTGACTGTGAACTACATTCCATACAACTGTTGTGGCTTTTCTGTTACATGTTGTATTATACATAGAAATCTTGCTTGACTGTGAATGGTGTTTATTCCATTTGTTGAAAATTAATTCTCGTTGCCAAATCAGAAGGAAGTTGTGTGGTTCTTGCTTTACCAAACGCGACATTCATCTACATCAATTGTGATACATTTGATGATCCCTTTAAGGTCAAGAACATTGGTCCAGGAAGGGCATCCAGATTATTAGAATGAGACAACAGTTGGGGAGTTTTGATTCTCATATTCTGGTGTCATCATTTGATATATCTTTAAATGATCTCCTTACTTATCTAATAAAGGTTGGCGGAATTTACTTTTTCTGAGAATATTGAACAAAACTGATTGTGATATAGTGTCAAGTTTCAAAGTTTTGCTTGACAATATGTCTGCCAAGTTATATACAAATATTGATATGTGTACCCAGGAGAAATGGACCCAGATGGACAAAATGCAGTCAACATTGGATTGCTTTGATCAGAGAATGACAGCTGTGGAACCAGTAATTCAAAAGACAAGTGATGGTGCAACAGCAGGTATCCATAATCCACCACCAGTGTCCATACTTCAGGATCCTTTGTTGGTACTTATTTTTGACACTGTTGAAGCTTGCACATGTCAATATGGTGTTTATCAGTCATCTCATTATCCTGCATGGAGAACATCAAATCAGAGGGATAGTGATAGAGCAACAGCGTATCATCAACAGATGACTGCCCGGAATGATAGGGTGGATATTATGAATAATAGACTGGATAGAAGACCAGATGCTGGCCCTCGTCCTCTCAAAACACCCACTTTTGGTTGTAAAACAGATTGGAGGCCTTTTTCAGTATTTTTGAAAGAACTCTCAAAAGATATGGTTGGAGTGATGAGACAAAGTTAGATAGGTTGGTGGAGTCTTGGGGAGACAAGTCCCTAACCTATAATGCTAGTCTCAGGGGGAATGAGAGGGACAGTTATGTTAGGTTTGTGGCAAAGATGAACAGCAGATTGGGATGTCGGGATATTCCAGCTACTATTTGGAGGAAACTTCATAAATTGAAACAATTAGAGAATGAGACTCTGGAAAAACTGGCTGACAGATGTCAGCAACGATTGTTTGATGGATACCTTAATGTTGGAGATCTTATTCTGGATTCCATAGCTGTAGATTCTTTCCTCAAGGCCATATCTAACAAAGCTGCTAACTGCCAGGCATTTAATCGAAGGCCAGTGGACCTTTAACAAGCTCTTAAGATTGGCAATAAGGAGTCTGGATATTATTTTGGGGGCAGTGAAAAATGTTAACAAGCTGGCACCTTGTGAGGAGTTTAGTTGGAGGGAGATATCCAAGACTTCAAATAAAGCTGAGGTTTGATGTGGCAGATCAATCTTAAGACCAGGACAACAAGTTGGATAAGATATGCAAAGATAACCAGGATTCCTGGAATAAGATATCGGGAGAAAATTAGAAGGCCTTTGTAGCACTGCTGTCCAGAGTGGAGGAAAGAGGTGTGGTACATACAGTTAGTTCACCAGTAAGCAGTCCAAGCAGGATCCAGTGGTCCCACCTAACATAGTTTGCTTTGCCAAATATTGTGAGTACGTGGCTACCTGAACAGGACAACATGAGGGGTTGTTTATTCTGTCCATGTTAGTATAGGGAAAAGATGAGTTTTTTTTTTGTTCTATCATTAATACTTCTGATAGATTTCTGCACTTGAAACCAGGCAATCATCTGGGTACTGCTACACATTCTGACTCTGTGATGCCAGCTTATCTGGCAATACAGAGTCAGAGGGAAGCATTAGCAAATCTGACAGGATGGACGAACCAACACTGTGAGAGGTCAAGCTGTTGGAACAGGTTCCAGATAATCTTGGCGACTTGGTTGAGTGGCTGCATTCTTTTACAGCTGAGGAGATCTTTCTGCAGCTGCAGCATCTATTAGTAGGGTATGCTGAGTTTTTTTCCAGGGAAAACTCAGATCTGGGTTGCTCTTCTGCGATAAAGCATCGTATTGAGACATGTGGCACCAAATCAATTAAACAAGGGATGAGATAGAGGAGAAGCATTTACAGAATCTACTTGACATAGGGATAATTACAGCCTCTTCCTCAGAATAGGCAGGGGCCTCTGGTTCTTTTGCAGAAATAGGATGGAAGCATTGCCTCTTGTTACCGTGCTCTAAAATAGATAACAGTTAAGAATACATGGCCCATTTCTCTGATTAGGGAGTGTTTAGACAAAATAAGGGGGAACATCTGTTTTTCAGCCCTCCACTTGACCTACAGTTGTTATCAAATTGGAATTGTGGAGATTGATAGAGCCGAAACTGCCTCCATTACGAGGTATGGATTGTTTGAACATTCGTATGGCTTTTGGATTAACTAATGACCCTTCCATCTTTCCAAGAGATATGCATTAGGTGGTGAAAGGCCTATGATGGAGGAATCTCTTGGCCTATCTAGATGACCTGGTTATTCTCTGTAAAAATACACAAAATGACCTTTAAAATCTGTATGAAGTGTGTGAGGGTTCTCTTCAGCATAATTTGAAGCTCACACCTAAGAAGTACCTGCTTTTTCAGAAGGAAATTAAGTTTTGGGGAAAATGGTCATGGGTGATGGCATTTCTGTTGACCCTGACAAAACCAAGGCAGTGACATGCTGGCCAGTTCCAAAGTCTGTCAAGGACATCATATCATTTCTCAGCTTTGTCAACTATCACCAAGATCAAATTGCTAAGTTTGCCAAGGTTTCTCAACCATCATATGAGTCCAGCACAATGTTTGCTTGGAATGAAGAGCCCCATGTGGCATTTGATGAACTGAAGAAGCCACTAACCTGCGTAATGATTCTAGCTTTGCCATGGAAGGAAGGAACCTTAATTTTGGATCATGACAGTTCACATGTGTTTTGGGGGGAGAGCACAGCCCAGTAAAAGATGGAGGGGAAAAAGTGTATGTTTTTGGAGCTTTGTGTTGGCTCTGGCTCAGCAGTATTATTGTACCACTCGTAAGGAGGTACTTTTGGTGGTTAGGTTTACCAGGCAATTTCATCACAATTTGTTTGGGCATAGTTCTGTAATTAGAATAGATTATAACAGCCTCACCTGGCTAATGAGATTCAAGTTCATTGAAAGGCAGTTGACCAGGTGATTGAAGGAGTTATCCCAGTATGACATGGTCATCAAACATCGGCCAAGGAAATTCCTTGTCAATGCAGATTGTCTGTCTTAGATCCAAGATGAGTTAGAGAGTTGTGGTAGTTAGTTTGTTGGCACTGAACTAGGAAAGCTTCCCTGTGGTGAATGAAGATATATAGAATCTTACATGGCAGTCAGTGAGTTACGATTTTTCTCTCACGAGGGATCGTTGTTGGTGGGAAAAATCACGAGTGACCGCAGGTCACGAGTGATTTTCCCCACCAACAACGATCCCGAGTGAGAGAAAAATCGTCACTCACTGACTGCCATGTAAGATTTTATTTATTCTATGTTTAATCGAGTATTTACCGCAAAAATTGTCGCTCTTGTTGCTTAGGTGTCGCCATTTTGAAGCGGAGACTTTTCACTTGGAGTCACTGTAAATCACGTGACTTAAACATTGTTACAAGTAAATTGTGACGCGCCTGCATCAGTGACGTAGTGCATTAACGTTTAGACAAAATCAAATGTGCGTGAGGGATGTTTGATTATACATCATGCGTGACGTAAATAACTGCGACAGACACAAACAAACACAGTACACCAGGTAGGCATTGTAAGTAGGCCTACGGCATATTTTTGGCGATAAATACCCATTCAAGCACAGAATAAACAAAATCTTACATGGCTGGATTGCGAGTTACTTTTTTTTCTCTCACTCGGGATCGTTGTTGGTCTGGTACTGGTAGGCATCAGCGGCAAGGGGACGGGTGCCGAAGCGGCGCTACCGGTCATGACATGTGACCTACCGTGAGTTACTATATCTGGATTTCACTCCAGAAAATGATAACTCACTGCCAAACATAGAATAAATTGTTCTAGGGCACATCAACAATGGTCTCGCTTCGAGTCATATGTTGATGATGTGGTTCCTTTGGCCATTAGATCTGTTCAATATGACCCCACCTTGGCTATTCCATCATCGCCAGATTCTCCATGCACTAACTGGATGGATTTGTATTCCTATGAGGAATTAAGGAAGGCCCAGCAAGAAGATGTGGACATGGGTAAAGTGCTGTCCTGGATTGAGAGTGGCCGGCATCCTCCCAGTAATGAGTTGTGACTTTTCAGTCTTGCATGCAAGACTCTTTGGCTTTGTTTGACTGCTTCAGTGGCCAGGTTGAGTGCTTTGGTATAGTTATTTTAGGGGCAATAGGCTGTTGTATTCAGTGGGATCAAAACACTTTGGATAAGGATTTGCCTGTCTTAGCCAGTGCAATTTACGGCATGTTAAGTAGGCAGACTGGATTTTCTCCTAAGATGTTAATGCTGGGCCATTAATTGACCAAGCCAATAGATATTTTGTTTGGGTTCAGAGGGGGGATCATGTATATAAGTTGAGGTCTGCTTCTAAAGTTAGGCAAAGTAGAAAACATATGCCTATCTGGAGAGGTCCTTACCCAGTGACAGCTGTCCTGTCCTGTCACCTGTATTGTTCAAGGTCAGAAATTGCAAAGGGGAGAGTGTCGTCCATCATGATCATCTTAAAATGTGTCAGGATTGACATATTCTGCTTTGGATGAGGCGTATGAGGCATACACTCTTGAATCTGGATGAGACAATCACATATTACCAGGCTGAAAATGACTTGGAGGACAATCCTACAGGAGATGTGGGAAAGCTCTTTCATTCGGAATATGAGGACAGAAATGATTCTGCAGTACCAGATGGAGTTGGTGATGTTGCCGCTGAAAATGACCAGAATTATCAAGCTCTGATTAAGAGAGTGAGGACCAGATAACCCACCTACAACCAGCAGAGGAGGTTACAGGGTTAGGCCACCTGCTTATTGAGGGACTACTGTGAATAAATGCACTTCATAGAGATGGATCTTTCTATACATAAGTGTACGACTCTCTCTGTCTTGCTTGTAGTGGGTAGTTGTAGTTGGTGAGTGTCTATAATTAATCAAATATATTTCTAATTTCAGATGAAGTCAAATGAGGAATATCTCAGCTTGGATGTCCAATTTGCTTGGGAATATTTGACCGCGCTAGTCAACATGTGTTCAAACATCACTCTCCCTTTCTTTCTGCCCAATGTTCAGCTTGTTTGCAGTGTGGGGAACAGGATGCGCAGTATTGCAAAATACTCTATGAGCATGTGCCTCATTGTCTCAGCCCAATACCACTTTTTAGTGATGTAGTGATGGATCTCTGGGTACAATTGATATATAGTGTGATTCATTTTTTGCAGCCGATTTTGGAACCACAGTGCATGGCCTGGTAGATCTGGTTACAATATGAATTTGTTCCCAGTGGATGGTCTTCAGGCAACAGAGCTGGAATGGGAGTTATGGCACTGTTTCAAGGAGGCAGCTGGGTATCTCCTAGGCCCACAGCATCTGGTTTCTCAACCTAACGGTGTTTGCAGTACATACCATTGGCTGGCGATGAGTACTCTCTTGGGCCAGTTGTCTTCAAAATGTAGGCAGGTCTTCAAGCACCTGGAAAGTGAAGTTGGGGAAGTTGTAAGCTCCTTGGCATTGTATGGAGTGGTTGATTTGCATTGCCATTGCTGTGTGATATAGGGGAAGACAGTATCTAGTCCATATTGGAGAATCACCCAATGACAGAAAAGCAAGTTTAAAGTTAGGCTATATCCAACTACTGATGTACATTGAGGTGGTCATCACAGAAGGAGCTGCAGGGCATTTTTCATGATGTTAGGAACTGGGTGGCCTATAGAATACATCCCAGGTTCGCATGTAGGCTTGATGGCAGGAGGCATCTACTTTGCCTATGAGACAGTGTGGCACAGGAAGGAGTGGTGGCTATTGGTGAGATTGGGGTAGATTCATCTTTTGGGGTAAGGAAAGAGGATGTATATGTCCAGAAGGTATGCTGTGGTACACATGCCACTAGACAAGATCTTTTTGGAGATCGATACATTGTTCTTGTTGCTTCTGGAGTTTTAAGTGTCAGCTAATCAGTTGCAAAACAGAAATGCTCCTAAGTGCTGCACAACATTTGGCAAAAATCTGGAACATTTCACTGAAGCTGATCTGAAAGATCATCATGAGAAATGCCTGCTAGTTCTACAGGTTGAACCTGAATGGGTAGGTGGTGGCAATGAATGAAAGAAGGCACTTCTGTCACTTCCAGTTGCTGCTAAAGGCTGCATTTTGGGAGTCTCCAGATTCTGTTACTGCTTGTACATATATCTGTGATATTGATTAGGATGTGACACTTATTTTAAAGATTTTGTTTTTCAATTCTTCAAGGCTAATCATTTGCTGTCCATTTGCTTTCTGATGCATGTGGGATGGTGTGTAGACACTAGGAGACGAGGGGCATAATGGAGCTTCCCTCTTTCCTGGTATTTACTATTCCTCAGACTTGGGGGGGGGGGGAGGCAAGAGGATTAGATTGAAAATGTCATATGGCACCATTCATTAAAGCCTTTATGCTTGTTGTGCCAAGTTTTTCATAAGAAGTGTACATTGCATGTTGTGGTGCCAGGTATTTTTCTAGAAGTAATGCTAATTTTTGTGTATCAATTTCTTTACAAGGTAATTTATATTCATGAATGGTGCCATGGTGTATGTAAGCCAAACATCGAGAATGGGAAAATTGCATGCTCAAATGGGAACAGTTTTCTGTTAAATCAGTATAATCTGTATTCTGTAAATATCAGACATGTACATGCCAGTTTTTTTAGAATGGGGAGAATGTTGTAATGGAAGACCTCTGACGTAATTAAGATAATGAGCCTCTATCTGATCCCAAGCAGCAAAAGACGTGAACTTATCCTGGCCAGAGGGCTGAACCCGAGAAGCAAGGGCAGTGATGAACGTTTGTCAGGCAGAGTCATTCACTCCCTAGGCAGTGGATATCCCTGCTGTGAGCCACCACCAGGGTTTGCCACTTCATAGTCCCCAGGACGTACAGCAGAGGTTTCAAAGGAACATAATACCAAATTACTACACCACTTATTATGGGTGACTGTCTGTCTCAGGTTAGGAGTAAATTTTTTTTTATTTGTGTTGGCAGATGCATATTGATGTTTTGGTTTTTCTTGTATCTGTGCCTTTTGCAGTAGGTAATTTTGCTTTGCGTTGCTGGATTGATAATTATGAATCTGGGGAATACTATTCTGAACTCTATAGTTTATGCCAAAATAAGCATGAAACATTTTTCCTTTTTTTTTCTTCTTGGTCTTTCTTTATAAGATAGAACTTACTTTATAAACAATTGCCAGTAACAGCAACTACTATTTATAGATTTATCAATTCCTGAACCTCCAAATTAACATTACACTATCGCAAAACCAAAAAAAATATTAATCTCCAACTATGGAGATATGTCCATTAAGTCTTTAACAAGTAAAATCCGTCTTGTAAAAATACACAAAACCACAATAAAACAACGCAACAAAAACAAAAACAACAACAACAACACTCACACACACACACACACACACACACACACACACACACACACACACACACACAAAGCTGCCCCAAAAAATGATTTTGTGATAGTGACGAAAAATCCTTAAACCTATTTGTTGGCTCCTCGTGCTGCTGCATAACATCTGCTCACCCCCACTAAGAAAGATGATTCAGTGTTAATCCTTTAACGGGAAAGAGAAGTGCAATTGCCACCCGATGCCCCATTAGGTATTCATATATACATGGGACAGGCCAGTGCATACAATTTCTTATCAGTTCAGGAAGTGAACAACACTTCAGCAAATGGTACCTAGCCAGGATGGGTCTCGTAAAGAGAGGAAAGAGAGTTTATTATTACATGACTGATGCAGAATGACATCAGGCTCACAGAACCCGCCCACAAAGCAAACCTTGGTCCACTTTTTTCTACATGACTTCATTTTACCTTTAAATTCTATCACAACTTTGACAAGCATACAGGCAATTTTGTGCTTACATTGTGCGAGAAGTAGCACTTAACAGATTAAGTTCATGAAACTTGTACTGGCAGAGAGGCAATATGTCGCCTCAAGTACTGCAAAAAAAAAAAAAAAATAAATATGTGACGGAGAAACTGTTTGTATATTTTAAAGACCAGCAAAAAAACTCAAAATATGACGAAACTCAATTTCGCCAGTTGGAAAAAACTGGACACATACCCAAACTACTGTCCGTTTCCTTTCATATATGATGCCATATGAATATTCACAGCTAAACTGAAAAAAAGTTAGAAAAATAGGCATTAGATAACAGTATCGCATAAAGGCCTTCAGTTCAACCACCTGGGAAGTGTGTGAACTACTTGCCACATCTCTATGTGGGTGCGTGCTGGAAAACTGGTGATGCATCACCAATATCACCTTTGTCTTGATGAAAGAAATTAAGATGACAATTACGATTTGGGGCCACGATTGGTGCAGTTTAATGAGGGAAATGCAGATACTTCAGTAATAGGTTTGCGAGCTCAACAGTTTAAGGCACTCTTTTGGTTCATAAATGTCTAACATTTACTACATGAAGATATTTCGTTCTTCAGTGGTTCAGTAGCACATCTTCATGTCAGAAACGAAAAACTCCATCCGAAATGATGTATGCATAAAATCTCCCCGAAATGACGACAAATACATAAGGAATTGACAAGCTTATGAACCATGTTATCTAATGCCCTTAAAATCTGCCATAAATGAATCAACCTCCAAACAAATATATACTGAGGCAAACGGTCAGGTTTGGCAAGAATGGCTCAATCATGTCTTTGTTCCTTATAACTGTATACATTACAAAATACAAGTATATATATATATATATATATATATAGTGCAATCTGAAATCTTTACTTTAAATGCTTACAATGACTGTGAGAAACTTAAGTTAAAAGGAAAACAGCAATTATTCTTAGATATCCCAATCAGTTCAGTTATTTTGCAACTACTTTCAAGGGAATATAATTGTGATCTCTATCTTTCCACGCAAGGACCATGTAATGGAGTATACAGCATAGGGCGTACCAGGCGTACGCCCCTCCCCCGTGTTCGACAATAATAATAATAATAATAATAATAATAATAATAATAATAATAATAATAATAATAATAATAATAATAATAATGAAAGTTATAATAATTATAATAACGATGATGATGATGATGATGATGATGATGATGATGATGATGATGATGATGATGATATTAATAATAATTGAAAAATCCTGTTTCATCAGGATGTTACAAATGCCTAATTAATGTGTGACCTTCAAGATTTCAATACGCTAATTATCCGCCTGCCATGTTGGACGTAGCCACGGGTGACTTAGACTTGAGCCACTTGTTCTACGTCCAAATAAGCATTTCGAGACTTGATACTCTGCTTCTTCTTAAATTTTTAATTATGGATAATCACTCTCTAGCTGGCTTGATTTGAAAAAAATCCCACAGTATTGATGTTCAAAGTATGGAACTATCACTCAAACCTTTGTATTGACCCCGTAGCTTTGATTTGGATCATACAGACAAGCAAGCAAGTCGAGCTCACTCCCTCATTGACATCTTCCGTATTGGCTCACTCCAATAACAACGGGGGTTTCAGGTTTACTTAGGTCTTTATAAAGTAATATATATCAGCAAAAGTGAACAGATCTCCTCTCCATGCCGTGAAAAGGAATATCAGATTAATATAATTAAAATATCATGTAAGCCATTTAGATTTCAAAAAAGACCTAGCATCGTCCTGAAAGGTAAAATTGCAATTATCTGATGTTGCAAGCTTGCGAAATAGTATTTTGCCTGATGAAGTAATAATCGCACTTTCTGTGATCCACTGCAACTCCTAGTTGAGTCATGAAAGGCGTCGACCTAATTATCCCATGATTAGGAAGCTGCAATGATAGCATCGTCAAAGAAAAAAATCCAAGATGCAAACGAACCCAGTCTTTTTTTTCCTTTTCCAAAAAAGATATGCTCACGTTTGACAGCATTCTGTTTTGCCACATTTTCCAGGTATAATTAGAACCGCAATAGATTTGACTGCCATAACGATGTCACATTACATTTGAGTAATAGACCCAGCTGGCTGGGTAACACTTCAGGAAGAACGCTTGATATGTGGTTATGAAGCATCATGTTTTGATTACGTTTTCTTGACTTAAAAGCTATTGACTTCCATGATTTTCTGTCATACCCTGCACATTTTGCTGGTAATATCCAGAAATTGTTGGAAAGTTTGACTGCAATAATTTTAAAATTTAGACTTGCTTGTTTCACTATTTAATTTTAACTTTTGGCATCATTCTGTTCTGATATCCACTTTTGAGACATTTTAGGCTTACATTTTTCTGCCAGGTTAAACCCTCGGGGCTAATGGTAGGAAGCAGCAAACTACGACAGTTTCAAGTTTGCTTAATTGCACTCAAAGTGTGATTAGGAAAAATTATGTTTTAATAACATGTTCTTGATTTAAACCTCATTGCTTTTATTTTTTTCTAACATGCCTGAGAGAATATTCACTAAATGTCAAAATATTACTCAAATCTGACAGTATTTACTCAGATGTTACAAACCTGAAACATTATCTTAAGCTTGGCAGTGAAATAGAGCTTTATGTTTCGAAGACTTTCAAAGTACAGTGAGGAGTAGGTGTCAACTTGCGGGGGCTGCATTTCTGGTGCAGGATGTTCATCTTTGCAGTACTTGTTAGAATTATCCCCTGTTTGTACAAGTGGTCTAGCTGCAACTGTTTACTTCACAGTCATTAGGACCTAATATAATGCCCCAGTTTGTTTCTACTTCAGTTGTACATGGGCAGATGGTTTAACTAGGGCAAGCAGTCTAGGTAGAAAAAAATACATATTAGTTCAGGGTAAGTCATATTTTCTTGTCTGAACTTTTACTATACAAGTTTAGTAACTATATTTGGTTTGACAGGTATTCTTTGTTCATAATGAAGCTCTCCATTTATAAGCAAAACTTCACGTATTTAGCTAATTCACCATTTGCCACCTTCGTATTCATTCATTATCAACGGGGATATCTTTCCTGAACTTTTAGGTTAGACAATGAGCTGCTACTCAGAGACATGTACGGGTACAGGCTCCGAAACATGTTCTAAGTAGTAACCCGCTGAAAACCCTCTTGTGTATTTGGGCTTATACAGCCTATGTAGAAATTCTACAGAAGAATGTGTGCAATATGGTCAGTAGTACTTCCAAATGTATATAAGTTAGGCAGTGACAGGTTAGCTTATGGAGTAAAGAATTCAGACTGCGGTATAGGAAATGTCTATCAGGAAGTTGTTCTGGACTACAAGACACAAAAACAACACGCGTGTCGTTTACTCCTAATATTGATGGTTGAGAAAGTTTCAAATTGTTTAAGTTTACCATTATTCCTGGCATTATATCACTAACGTTGTTATTACTGAGGTCACATACCGGTTTCAGAATCGAATACTTGGGCCTACCAAATAATTCTGTATCACCAACATTATATACTTGGGCCTACCATTCCGTCATGCAATTCATTAAATCTCTGTGTGTCAAATATTAGAGTCTTCAGCTCTCCTATGCGCCCTTTGTTGGCTACATTGCACTCAAAGCACGCCGAGGAACACTGCTGACCAGGACTATTCTTACCTTACCATTGGCATGCTGGTACCTGAATGAAAGATCACTTTACACTGTATATGAATTGAGCATCTTTTGTTTCAGTTCAGAGCAGTTTGTTTTCTCTAGTTTTACTTATGTTGCAGCTGGCACTGAAAGAGTTGGGAAGGTATGGGAGAGAGGGGCACATGCAGACGTGAAAGTTTGATTGAGCGACAGAAAGCTATGTTTCTGCACTGCTATCCATGGTGATGCCAGTTAAAAGGGCGATCCCAAGATCGAGTGCCTCACACTGAAATTTGTGAAATCTGATCCAAAAAGTTAATCATTGAAAAAAAAATCAGCGATAGTTAATTTTCTCATTTTGCCAACCCCTGGGCTACTGTGTGACAATTGGTGAGCCACTCTGAGAAAGTCTTTGCAGACACACAGAAACTAGGCCTTATTTATTGCGTGAAATTGATGTATTGGCAAAATTCAATTAGGGCTATGGTTTAAAATGAAGTTTTATCAAAATTTTCTTATTGAAGCACACCTACCAGTTTGTTTCAACTGACATGCTTCACAGTGTTCTTAAATTATGCTGTCTCATTGTACCCCATCTTTACAAAGGCGTATCTCATTGTGCTCGAATACAGCATTGTCTCACCCTGCCCCATCTTGATATATTTGATATTACTTTTATATCAAAATGTTTTCAAAGCACTTTTACACGGATTTAACAAGGCCTCCAAGGCATAGGATAAGTACTAGGTGCTAAGACTCATCGCTTATAAACTAGATTTTTTTTTTCATAAATCGAAAAAAAAATAATAATATTTGCGCAATTTTGCACACTTAATGTCATACCGACTGCTGTTATGATCACAACATTGCCTCCAGTTCAAAACAGCGGTGTAATTTGGTCCTTCCCTGCCAGAGCGATATAGGCATGTACATTGCATCAGTAACAAAAAGAGTTAAAACCTTTCGCGTGGTTCTTATCACAAAAATACCATTATTCAATCTCTTTACTCTTCAATCTCGTTCCAGTCACTGGCCATACCTATACGTAACTATGATTAATGTTGTCATGCTCAATTCATAATTTAGAAAATTCGTGGCTTTAAAAGTCAAATGATTTTATACATGGGCCATCAGCGGGGAAACCATCAAGCATATTTCACAGCCTTGAATTCCCCAGACATGCTATTTTTCTAATGGCAGTTGCTTGCCTAATATTTGGTAGAGACGACCCACTTGAACCATACAAAGTCAAGAACACGTGACAGTGAAATATCAAAAAACGTGCAATTTGAGACACAATATATGTTTCTTCTGAGATCAGTCATTTGCGTGCATGAAAACTCGAAAACCTTTTTTTTTTTTTTTTTTTTTTTTTTTGTATTACTAGCAAATCTGGAAAAATGACCTAGAAGACCGTGGCAATAAATGCAACTAATACAGCAATACCTGGCCTTTTTATTATTGGCTGATGCAGCTACCAGGTTTAATTTCTGCTCGCTTCATACCAGCCGGGGATTGCTAACAGCATTATCCATCATATAACAGTGATTCCCGGAGAATATCCTCAATGACAGGGAAAATGTTAATATATAGGACATCTGCCAAGCCTTACCATTTAGGAGTAATCATTACTATTTCTGAGGCCAAAATTTTCTCCAAATAATATAAAATTGTATAAAAATAGTGAAATATTATGATTTTAGCGGCTTTAGACGGGCTTTTGGGGGTTAACCACGCTGCTTGCATTTGTAGACGTGCAGGTCTCAGAACATATCGTCAATAACAGGGAAAATCTTACTGTATAGTTATATAAGTATAATGTGGTCATTTCAGCAGCAGCGGTAGGTTGGGGTTTGGGGTTTAACCATACTGCTTGCATTTGAAGACGTGTACATGTAGGTCTCCGAATTAGGCATCACGAGACCCTCCATGTATACCAGTTACTACTACCATGTGACGCCAGTCTATTGTATAATATGCCTGCAAGTTACTATTATTACATATTTGGAAGAATTATATGCTCAGCCTTTGTCATGCTGTCAGTCGACCAGATTATAAATTAGTATTGATTACACGCTTAATCTTCATGCTTGCGTCAATTTCGGACTAAAAAGCACTCTGACTATTGAGTTGGGAGGACTTAATGAACATTTGGACCCCAAAAACTCCCAGACACAAAAGTAACTATCAACATCGTTGAGGAAAATCCGTACATGATCCAATTCTGTAGACAAAAACTGAAATATTGAATCAATAATATATATTTACACACTTGCATACTGACAGAAACCACAAGTAACTTCTTGTCCACTTTACGCCGAGAGCCATTTCTGGGTTTACGGCTTTATCACACTGAGCAAAGTGCATGTAATATCTGGGGTGCTTTGGTATATGCTGAATCATTAACATTACAATCAGGTATATGAGCTTTCAAGTACTTCCTTTCAGATCGGTAATAAAGAGGGTTACATCCCTGCAGCCTGTGACCTGCCTACAAGCTTCAGGGCTGTGAACTGTAAATCGGAACCACTTTTTAATTGATCTAATTCGCATATCAATCCAAGCACAAAATTTGTAAGGATGCTGCCAACTTTGATTTCGGCATGCAATAGTACGGTTGGCCTTTCTTAGCTAAAAAAAAAAATTTTTTGCCGCTATTTGCTAAATTCATATTTAAGTGCTGAGTGTGGCATTCGAGAAAGACAAATTCTACATAAATCAACGTTACTTTTGTATTATTCCTTTGTTTTACCAACACAGTTTTTCATTCAATTTGTAAATGCATTACAAAGCAGGCTTAATGACATATATTTCCTAAGCCTGGGTATAACTGCTCATAACCAAAAAAGTACCGATCCCTATAACAGTGTCACCATGTTCACACTGGCCAAACCTCTAATGATAAGACTTACATGCACATAATGCATTTGAATCATTTTTTCACACGATCGTCTTCTCTCTTCTGATGTATGCGGAGTTTAGACCATTTGTTTTTGTTTTTATATATATCATATATATATATATATATATATATATATATATATATATATATATATATATATATATATATATATATATATATATCTTTTTCATTTGTGTTTACCTCTGTCTCTTTCGTCGGACACATTGCGTTATAGTAGTCCCTGTTTTGAGACACCACTCCAATTAAAGCCCACCAGCCTTTTAAAGCTACAATTATCAGGCCTGAAGTGCTATACTTTTGGCGTTATTTAACCTCTATTGAACGAGCACTTGCGTTCTGTGACCACTTTTGGAGCTGCCTTGGGGATGGTCTCTCAAAAGATGAACCACTCAACGGTATTTTGTAATCTTTCAGCAAAGATTTGGTGCATTGGTTGTCGTCTTGTTTTTTGGGTTTTTTTTCTGTTGCTTTGTTTTGTTTTGTTTTTTTTGGAGGGGGGTTCTTGTGAAATATTTGAAAATAGTCCATCTATCTGTCTGTCAGTCTGTCTGTTCGTCCTTCTGTTTGTCCATCAGTCTGTCTGTTCGTTAGCTTATTCATTCATTTTTTTAACCTGTCTAAACCTGGCCAAAGGAACAAAACATGATTTATCAACGCAAATAGTTCTGGGTTTTATACAAACCATTTAAAATCGATAGGGATAATGATTTAAATTTATGTGATATAGTTTTAAGCTTTGTAGACAATCGGGCCACTTTTTCAACTTCGAAACATAGAAATATAATATGTTTTTATGTAACTCCATAATTTAAGTAAAAGCTTAGAACAAGACCTGTTACAGTTGACTGCATTTTCTTTCACATGAAAAAAAAAGGCAAGGAATTTGCGTGAAAGTGTGACTTAACGATTTTGCGATTCTTTTTAAAAATGATGATCAAGTTTGTATAATGGTGATATTCAGTTTAATGTAAAGAACATTGTATTAGGATATATAGGCACATCATACTATTTAGATGATTGTATTTTAAAAACAAAACGTTTATGCATATTCAGCTACACAGGGAACAGTTTTACCTAAGCTTCCAGGTGTTTTAAAGGTATTAAGATGAAAGATACAAGCCATTTAATATATCATGTTAGACACAGACGAAAAGCATATCTATGACTGAACTGGTTAATTATCGCAAACGACCTGGTGAATGTATCAATTTCATATTTATGTATTGGTGTATATGACATATGAGATGCATGAAAAAAATACAACCGTACATTGTTATTATGATGAAATAAAGATCATTATGAAAAAGGAGGCCCCTTTGCAATTTTGATTTAAAAAATGGCACCAAGCGGTTTTTGGAGATTTTTGACGATTTTGCCTAATAACTAACAAAACAAAAATCACAAAGATGTCAAAAAATTACTGCAAAATGACCATTTGGACAAACTTGGTAGAGACGCACCCAAGGTACATCCGCAACAAGTTTGAAGTGAATCTGGCCAACGGTTTTGAAAAAGTGTAAATGTGAAATTGTTGCATGACGGACGAACGGACAGACAGAGGACCATTAGATAAGCTCAGCTGACTAACATGTCAGCTAAGCTAAAAATGTTTAAAGACTGAGACCCAGGATTCACTCTTAGAAAAGTGTGATTTATTTCCGTATGCAGACCAATAAAACCAGATATGCATTTCGTTTATACAGCAACACTTTATGAGGTGTCAATATAAAGCGTGTATGTTGAATTATAAGAGCTTGAAACGCTAATAAACAGGTCGCTTAAACTCTTGTGACAAGGTTTACATGAATCTAAGAGAGCGACAACCCGCAAAAATTGTGTAATTATACCTTATATGTAACGTAGGCGCAGTTGTCATTTTTGCCTTTTTTTTTTGTTTTTTTTTTTTTTTTTTTTTTTTTTTTTTTGTTTTGTTTTTTTCTTTTTTTTTGTTTTTTGTTTTGACGACTGACGGCTATTTAACGTTTAGCGGTAACAGATGACCTCAAAAGTTAACGTTTAGCGGCAAGTTTAACGTTTACAGGTGACAACCTTACCTCCGTGCGTTAAATGTAACGTCTGGTGGCGATAAACATGAGCGGCTACACAACCGGCACCTCTGGCCACACGTATGTGCCGTCAAGGGTTCAGTTTTGGATACTTAAAAATTGTCAATTTTAGAGGAAGCAAAGCTAAAGCATTGTTTTTTTCATAAACGTACAAAGACACCATGATTGTGACACACAGGCATGCATATTGGCATGTCTCCATGTTTTAAAGACAGTCACATTTTGAAGCCATCATGATTTGCATGCAGAAGGACACAGTAACGAGCCATAATGCAGATACATTTCGCATTCAGTACAACTGCAATGGTTTGGATATATATATATATATATATATATATATATATATATATATATATATATATATATATATATATAAGTGTGTGTATGTGTGCGTGTGTGTGTGTGTGTGTGCGTGTGTTGTTTCTCTATCTCCATAAGATGAAAATCCACGTACAGTTTCCTATTTATATAAATGTATAGTGTAACCGCACTGCAGATGCACTGTCACAATATTTTGCCCGAAATCGACTATATTCTCTGACGCAAGACAAACACAAGCACGTAACACTTTTAGTTTATCGATCCTTATGACACAGAGATTGTTGCTGTAATTCTTATACATGGAATAGTCTACATATGCTGACACTTATGCCATCTGTGTGACACACTAATCAATAGTCATAAAGGATTCACCGGCTTATACACCCTCCTATGCCACATGTGAACAATTATTAATCAGTGGTTACTCCAAATTCTCAACACATTCTGCCCTTTTATATCAAGCAAAGGACCTTTTCTTCGATATTGCGTCAAAACATGCTTCGGCCTGGAGTGATAGTCCCTTTTTGCATCATATCTACTGCTATTACTGACATTTGTATAGTCATAATTTGTATTTCCAACGTGATATTTTGCCACGAACCTTCATATATAGTGCAAAATACTTTGCATTTGCATTTAAATAAACTTGGTATTTTCAATTTGATAGTTTCAGGGCTGTTCAATAGAAAAATGCACATGTCGATAGGTCACTAATTAAAGTAAATAGAAGGATGGAAGCCATATCTGACCTTCGGAAAATTACATAGGAGAATTGCTTCACATGTTATTAATTCTGAGCAAGCAAAAGTTACAAATGTGGTGACATGACGTCTATTATGTGCAAACAATGGAAGCCGCAGGGGAAAAAGTGATGATAAATTCGGTTCCATACATGTATTTCCTAAGGTCGCGCTATCACAGTTGAGGGATTTGTGTCCCACAGTTTACCCAGTAACCCTGAGAAACCTGTTACTGGTCATCAATTTGGCAGAGACAAATTAAAATGCAATTGGTCATAAGTTACACTGACCTACTTCTACACTGTAATAGACACGAGGCCTACGATAAAAGTTTCCGTGCGCGCTTTTCGAATTTATTTAAACAAGATCGAGAATCGCATTCCAGCCCATAGTCCTCCAAAGGAAAACAGATGGCATAGTTGCATGGAACGACAGGGAAACATTACTATTTGAAGTCTGAAAGGATGATAAGCCCAAGTGACGGAGTCAAAGTCAAAGTCACAGTGACCTAATTATGAGCGCTACTTCAATACCATGAAGTATCCAGAAACCAACGAAGTTATTGCAAGTATCACACAGTATAGGAAATACGGCCCAGACAAGCAATTTCTGTTATGGGGCCAAAGATCAAAGGTCAGTGTCATAGTGGCCTACTTTGGACTTTTGACACAGTCCTATTACAAAAGGTACCCCCACCCCTCCTGAAGTTCAGTATATCTGTTAAAGGTTTACGGGACAGAAAACATAGTCCACACAAGCTTTTTCTATGATGTGGCCAAAGGTCAAGTCCACAATGACACAAGTTTGATGCATGACACATTCCTAGGCCAAGAAGTATCAGCATACCAACTTTTATGTCTATAAACATTACTATGTAATAAACATTACTATGTACGAAATGTTGTGATGTTCATTAATTCTCTACTGTACAAAAACTGATTTCAATAATTTCGTCAATACGTATTGAAATGTGGCTTCTTTTATGCTAACCAAAACCACCTTTTAGTATACTAGACAGGGCTAGTCCACAAATTTCCTGGTACTGCGCATAATGATATATTTCTATGGAGCTCCAAACTCCAAGAGAATTGCACATATACCATGAACAAGATACAAATCACTCACTTCTGCAAAGGCCGGAACGGAACGAGTAGCGACACCGATTTACATCTCCCAAAACAAGTTTGTTTTTTTTTATACGTTAGCGCTTCAGTTAAATGGGAAAACAAATTGGTGCATAAATTTATTTGACCTGGACTGATCTACACGAACTGTCCACCACATCCAGGTAGGTACATTTAATGAGTTTAAACTTAATATCAACCACCATTGCATGCTAAAATTCCAAGAAAATAGCCTTTACACTTGCAGTTACAGACAGATGATCAAACGACTAGATGATATTCAATTTACAAGAAAAGAACAATGGATCAAAACTAAAGCACGGTCAGCTAATTGATACTAATGACAATCGCTTGTAACGCAAGACATTTATACGCACACAACAATCAGAATAAATTCTAACTCTTACTAATCTAAATGCCTCTGGAGTAAGAGTTAATGAGCGAAATATATACATGTTTGCTGAATATGAGTATTCATTTTGTTTTTACCTCATGACATTCCCAGCGAATACGTATCTGATCACGGCCAATCATGCCAAAATAAATACACAAGGGCTAGATGTATTAATCCGAGCAAAACACTGACAGCAATCCCAGCTTCTCTATCAACAAATACGATAGAATGTGGGCTTAGTTTCCGTGACAAGTTTGTTCTTGATCTATGTTGCCTTTCACATAAAACATAGGAATATGACTCCTCATCATTTGCTTCAGAGGGAACATTTCGCTCAACGTCAACACATTCAAATCAACTTGAACCCTTTCCCCATCAAACCGGCCAAAACTGGCTGGTGGTCAAATGTCGTCTGCTTCAGTGTTTTCAGCTAATTTCAACAGTTATGAAAAACAATTTTACTTGGGAAATGTACATAAAACTTATCAAGATCACATGCCCCAGGTCAACAGCTTTCTTTGTCATGGGTTGGGCAGTTAGTGGCCAACCCATGCCAAAGAAAGCTTTTGACTCAGTCTTAATCCAAGGGGGAAAGGGTTAAATAAACTAAATATATGGTTGAATTAGGAGGGGTATCAGATTTCCCTTCATGTTGTTAATGTTTAACACTTTCCTGCACAAACCTAGTTACTGCTTCAAGCAATTTTACAGCCTTTTGTGTTTTGTTCATTGTACCTTCAATGTTGGGTTTGTATCAAACACATGAGATGAACATGCTAGAGTGATTTTACATTCTGACTGCCGGAGTAATATATCTCAACATCACTAACCTGGGCAAACACTAGGATCCTAACGTCCATACTGTGCTAAGAAAAACTTGATTTACTTGCTCTTGTATTAAAACCGAATAAGCGTGAAATGCGCACGCTGAATATTCTTCATCCGCAACGGGGTTTCCAAGCAAATATGCACTCATTGCACAGGAACACGGTTTGTTGGTACACGCAAATTAATTGTCGCATCGGTTTGCAGAAAAACGAAATGTCTTGTACTTATTCAGCTTTTCACGAAACGTAAGCTTTGTCATCCGATATACAGCACAATAGGTGACTTGAATTTATCAATATATATTTTCTTAAGTGGCCCAATAATCCAAAATCAGTAGTATCAGAAGTAAATAAGTTGGAGGGGGGGGGGGGGGCTTTGGGGCTTCTTTCTATTTTTTCCCCTGACCACCAATTGAATAGAATTAAATATTTGGGATACCTTACCTCTCGCCCTAAAAAAAGTATAACATTATGTGCGAACCGCAAGATAAACAATGTACAATAAACGCTGGCACCATACACATAGGAGAGTGAGGGCAACGCGTACATGAATATCTCTTCAGATCCCTATTATGTGTCCCAACCTAAGAGGCAAAACATGTTATACCACAAAATGGTCGTGCCATGGGACCAAAATAAAATAAGATAAAGTAAAAAAATGAATGAATAAATAAATAAATAAATAAATAAATAAATAAATGGAATGATGGATAGATAGATAGATAGATAGATAGATAGATGGATGGATAGATAGATAAATAAATAAACAAATAAATAAATAAATAAATAAATAAATAAATAAATAAATAAATAAATAAATAAATGAGAAATAAATAAACAAATAAATGAAATAAAAATATATTAATTACAAAAATAAACAGCAAGCAAACCATACAATGTCCTTCATCTTTTGTTTTAAGACATCCTAAACAGACATATTACTTTCAAGTGGTTGTAAATCGTGGGCATTGGACAGTTGTATCTATTAACTATAAAATGTGTGTGGTGAGTACAAGAAAGTAACGTTCTGCTTATTTCATTCAGACTCAGGTAGTGTCTTGTGACCCAGAAATCAATATCGAGTTTCAGAAGCAAGGTTGCAAATATAATCGAAAATTTAAACATTTTATTGCACTTTTTAAATCACACCAGTACCGTCAGTTTTCTTTTTAATAGTAAAGTTATTTGATTTTAGCATGTAATAAAAAAAATTCGATCAAACACCGCTACATTTGATAAAACAGATACGTTACTCCGGTGAGGAATCATTTTCTCGAAACACCAAAGCGCAATGTATTTTATCTCGGACGAAAAATGTATCCACAATGGGTGATAAAGCATTGAAACGAAGGGAGCGCTATATTATCGCCCATATTACTTACAGTCAGCGGCAATGCCCTGTGGCCGTCACTAATGTGCGTTTAAACACAATGGTTTTCAAACTCCCTGCCTTCATCTATAAATCTTTGGATTTTGCCCAAAGCGTCTCGCACAAAGCAATCTGGACAATCTATAAATCGATTGAGCTGAAGGCTTCACTCTCTGGACGTGTCTATAGCATAGATGAATCTCCTCTTCGCTGGTCTCATCTGATAAGCAAATAGAAGAAAACCATCAAGATACTAAGGGATTTTATCAGTTAGTGATTTGGGAGGTTGACTCAGAGTGAGCCGTTTGTCACTCGTAGACAGTAATCTGGGCCGATGGAGCAGTGACGTCACGAAGTAACCAAAGTAGAGCAATACTCTGATCAATCAGTGTCCAGAAACTTTTTGAGAGAGACCGGTTTTAATCTCTAACTATACTGTTCTCGGCCACTTTGTATCAGCACACACACACACACACACACACACACACACACACACACGTATATATATATAAATATATATATTATGATATATATATTATAATATATATATTTTATATATATATATATATATATATATATGTATATATATATGCGTGTGTGTGTGTGTGTGTGTGTGTGTGATGGTTGCTCTTTATTACATAAGATACATAACACTTTGCTTTCGCTGGTTTACAATCTATTCTTCAAACATTGGAAATTATTAAAAACCTGACGTCAAACTACTACAGGAATATATTTGGTCACGCTATTCATCTTGCTCTCATAAGGGACACGTGTTTCACAATGTGGGTGAAAGTTTCTCTACTTGATACAATTTTGCTCGTCATATTCCGGTTCGCCGTGCAAAAAAAAAAAAAAAAACCTGAAAAAGTGAATGAGAAAGCAGGCTACAAGAGCGACATAATGTTTAATAATATATGACTGTGCATATTTGGTAAAGCCAGGTAAAGCCCAGTCAAGCCTTTCTTCTCAAAGTTTAACATACAATTATCTGTACCTGAAAAGAAAAAAAAATAGTGCATTCGATTAATCATGGAACTAGAGCCTACAACCGTGTACAGTGTGTATCCAAGATGACTACTCATAATCGGTCTGAAGCTGTATGAGATTTTTTCTTTTTTTTTTTCTTTTCTTTTTTTTCTTCCTTTTTTCGTTCATGTGAACCTCCATCCCCTCCCCGTGTGAAATGAAACCAAAATATGATAACGAAGTTAAGCTCTATTTACAGAAACATGAATTTAACTGCCTTTAAGTATTCATTTTATGCCTTCGACAGGTGGAATTATGGCGGGCATAATAATGTGCCAAAACGGCCCGGAAACAAATCAATGTGTCGTTTTGAAAACAGGGACAGGATATCCGGTCCGTTAACAAGATTAAGGTTTGGTGATGCTTCAGTTTGTATAATAGTTATTTTTTAATGCAGTGAGAGCATTTACATTTCCGCTTTTTGTGGGGCCAAAATTCTACGTGTATCTACAGTTCCGTAAACCACAGATCACAATTTATCCCTCCAAGAAGGGATTGCAAAGTCCTCAACACCCCAAACTTTTTAAGGCAGTCTTTCCGTTTTGAATTCATATTATGATCACACACGAAAACTTGTGGAATTCAAGCTCCATGGAAGGAAACATTTTATATTTAGCAATCTGGCTGAGCGTTTTGGTTAGTCCACGATGTATTACCTTCATATACCTGGTGTAATTCCAAACCAGAAGAAACTAATTGGTAATTGTGGATTTGTAGTATCAACTACGACTCTTGAACGCTGTATATTGACCCCAATACAGGTCTGCTTGCACGAAGCATGCGGATGGGTTTTGAATCCCCCTAAATGATTTTCTTCAAATCCCCAGGAGTGTCTGCCAGCAAATTTTGCAGGAATTGGGACCATATACTTCATGGTCTGTTATGTTTTCTTCAATACTATGAGCAGAAACAGACAGCTGGGCACCAGTATGTATCACAAATTAAGTGATGATCATATTATTAATTTTAAAGGTTAATTGCATGAGTGATATTGATTTTTTCTCCAAATATTTCACGTAATGTTCAGGCGGATAACACAAAGGTGAATGGTCTGTACAGAATGGTGTTCCAGATAGCCCCCATCCAGGGACTCCACGTAGCTGGTTGATGAACCAGGCATAATGCAATCATCAGAACACAAGCTATATATTACGACCAAAAAGACTCCATGGACAATCGCGCATTAAGGCAACTAACTCCAAAACTGCAAATTAGTTCATCACTCCTACGAATACCTGTACATATTAAAGATGTGTATTGTTTTAGAACTTAAACAGTGTTATTCTACAACTAAATATGGAGAAATTGATTTATATGTCCGATGGTAAAATCGACTATTGGTCATACTGTTTGCACAAGTGTGAATTTTACAAAACAAAACAAAACAAACAAAAAAGAAAAAAAAAAAAAAAACGAAAAAGGAAAAAACAGGCAAAAAAAAGAAAAGAAAGAAAAAAGACATAGTCACAATATGGTGGGTAAGATACAAGTAACTACAGAGCTAAACGGGCAGAGTGTGGATAATGACTGACACAAATAAATGTAGTTCTTTTTTGACAGGTATGTTATAATATTAAGCCAATCCCAATTGCCACCCCCCCCAAAAAATATATATATATATCATATACTTTCACGTAATTTGATACCGTTTTTTTTTTTGGGGGGGGGGGCTGAAATTAAAGCCATATCCATTCATAGGCTGTGTTGGTGTGGTAAATTCGATCCATATGGTATTTAGATGTAGCTTCCCGTAAGATTGATTGTATTGAATTTAGCTTTATTTAATCTATCATCTTCACAGATGATATAACAGAAAGAAAAACTTTCCAAATAAGAAATGGAAAAAATATGCGCATCAAACAAGTTTAATAAGTTCGTATGGCCATTGATCACTCTTTGAAGGTTTACCGACCATAGATGGGTGCCACATTTAGACTTTCGTGCACATCATTCAAAATATACCAGAAAAGGTGGATTCTGTTCCACAGTAATCTAATACTTTGGTGCATATTTTGTGTACATGGAATGACATTTTATAACTGAAGATCAACTCTCACTCAGTACATATGTTTTAGGATACAATTGGGCCTTGATATTTGTTCGTGTATTTTGATATAAGAGGAGATGTCATTATCCATGTCTAAGTGATAACCACTTGCGTTGTATTCTTAACACACATGCACTTTCCAAAACTGAAAGGCTTAAGGAGTAGCACTTGATTTTATCTGATATGATCGAAATGACTGTTTTAGTGCCGAACATGGTTTCAGTCATAAGTAGAGCCGTGTGCGAAAAGCATCGATAATACCGCCCATCTCACACAAAGCATGCAACTTTCCAGTACCTGTGTTCTTCCCTCGCTCATTGATTGCACGTGAACAGGGACACGACTGTAAAACAAAACGAAAATAGACCTGCACTATTCCTCTGTGCTGTAATGTAGATTTAGGGCAGGATGTCAAATAATTATGCATGGCATGCGATTCTTCTAGAACAATTTAAAAGTGCTGGAGAAATTTGATTAAATAAGGCAAATGTGCAGGCGTAGGGCGTTTTCATTTGTGCTGTACTCATTCGCTTCAAAAGCAAATAAATCAAAGTAAGTGATGGAGGCAACGTCTCCACATGCTCACTTCTATCTGCATATCCTTCCAAAGTAGCGCTTTCTGGGCTAAATTGGACATTGATTCAATTGATTTCCGCGACCCACTTTGGGCTCAAGGGCAAAGAGGGCACGAGGAAAGTTTTTTTGTTGTTGTTTTGTTTGTTTTTTTTGTTTTTTTGTTTTTTTTTTTTTTGGTTTTTTTGGTTTTTTTTTTTTTTTTGTTTTGTTTTTGTTTTTGTTTTTTTTTTTGGTTGGGTTTTTTGGGTTTTTTTTGGTTTTTGTTGTTTTTGGGGTTGTTTTTTTTGTTTGTTTTATTTTGTTTTGTTTCGTTGTGTTTTGTTTTGTTTGTTTGTTTGTTTTTTTCCCGCTTGTTTTTTCTTTTTCGTTTTTGTTTTGTTTTGGTTTTGTTTTTTGCTTTTGGTGTGTGTGTGTGTGTGTGTTTAAATTATAGGCATGTATGTGAAAAAAGAACTTTCCTTTCTTTTTTAATCTTAAATGATTGCGATAACTGTAATTAGCACTGCAGGATGTAAATATTTTGTTTATTTACCACTGAGCCGGAGCAATGAAGCAAGACAATGATGACATCCATGCATTAAAATGTCACGATTTTGTGCTATTTTAACTGTTTTCAAGCTCTACGTGTAGTTTTGATGTTTCTAATTTCCTAGCATCTATCTACAAGTACTTTATATTCTTTGGTTCAATCCAAACTCCGAAAGCCACACTGAATTATTATTAATAATAATAATAATAATAATAACAACAACAACAACAACAACAACAACAACAATAATAATAATAATAATAATAATAATAATAATAATAATAATAATAGGGTAGTTGCAATTCATAAAACAATGAATGACGGATATTCAGAGGTCAAAGCTTGGTGCCCGTTCAGTGAATATCGCCCTTACTGGACACATGGCCGTAGTGAGGACGGCTCCGTCAATGTCAATGTGCATCTACTTGACATGAGCAGCTATTTTCTGGACGCCCTTCTGCTAACCACATTAATACATTTGCACCCGAAATATATGACCTAAGCCTTTGATAAGAACCACCCAGATGTTCTGAATATCGCATGTGCGTTTGATTGAAAGTGATGAGTTTTCCTATAACTAGAGAATCCAAATAATTAGAGGCGATTAATGTCGAGCGAAGTATTGTGTTTCGTTTATTTACACCCAGTGCCACCCAACATTCTCCATGCTCATGCTCTGGTGTTGGGTATACGTTTATTATCACAATGGCAGTTGAA
>OZ026612.1:77531221-77566221 GCA_964020975.1 Hermodice carunculata | reverse complement strand
TTATTAGTCATTGAGTCGGACAATTTCAAGGAACAGATGGTACAATTTCTTACACTTTTAATGGGCATGACAATATCTGTCGCAAAATTCACACCTGATGTGAGCAAACGCTTCTTCACGAGAGTAAATGTAAAATTTCTACATGCCTAATACTATTTTGCTAAACTGAACCTTCACACAAGAAGGATGGTTTAGTATGGTTCACATTATACCAATAACAAGGCAGGAGGTACGATAATATTCGATCTAGATCAATGATTGGGTGATTTAATAGAGCGACAGGGTAAACACTTTTAACGTATATATGTATAAATATATAATTTTATATATATATATATATATATATATATATATATAATTTCTTTAACTGGATATCACGCATTTTCATATAAATCTCAAATTACAATATGTAGTGTTACATCTAAGATGTCCATAATTGAAGTCATACCTTTGCTTACTGTTCGCATTTCTGTCATTATTAAACCACAAAGTTCGGTTCCCTGTGTGTATGTAACGTTTAATTTATATGCGGATAGATGGGTACACGTAGATGGACGGTCCGAGACACAGACACGTAAACCTGTGTGAGAGATATTGTGTAAAGCATTTTTTTTTCAAGATGGCATAAGCTGTGTGGTAGGCATGAAGGTCAAAGAAGAAATGAAGATTACATACTTTAGTAATTAGAATACCAAACATATCATTATGATCAATCATATAATAATGAATTATATACTATACTTTGTGCACTGCATGACCAATCCGAATAATACAGGCCTGTGCATTTATTTCATGGGGGTGTCTTTTTATTGGTATTTCTACACATAATGGGAGATAGTAAGGTATTAATATATGTTTAAATGTACCGGCATGTATTGGGAGTGCCCTGTTACTAGGGCAACCGACACCTTGGAGTGTGGCGCTCAGTAGGTGCATTTAGCTGTTGTTAGCCCCTCACTTTCGTGCCGACCCTCAAGGCAGGGCACTCCCTTCTAGGTCTAGTATAATAAACTCGCCAGTTTATCCCAAATGTATATATGCCTGCGTTTGTTTTGAATGGTTCTAGTAGTTAAGGTATAAAATATGTGCACATATAGCAGGCCACATTTAAGGGAGATATTAAGGTATTAATATATGTTTAAATGTACCGGCATGCAGCAGTGGGCCTTGTAGCTGCGTGGGTGTAGCCACGCGTGTCCTGATTGGCCCTCTGGTCACATGATCAGCTTGCTAGGTTGGCGCCTTTCTTTTAGTTTTACGGCAAGTTCAGCAGCGGGCGGATGCGGTCAGCGTTAACTACACTTTTGTCTTAGTTTTAAGCTCCCGTCCCGCCCTCCCTGATATTATTTTACAGGCATCTAGGTTCACTTTCATGTCTAATATTACAGGTGGTTGTTCAGCCCTCTGGCCAAACACTAAGAACAGTGAATATCAACCAAGACTGCGGGACCCTACTGTTTAGCAATGATATAATTATTATTAATAAACTGACTATTTGGTGCAGTGGTTTGTGTGACCAGGATCTTTTGCAAAAAGTTATGATGAATGGGTATGCACAGAATTTATATTGTCCTTGTTTCGTGTGTAAAACATGGCGGTACCCCGTTGAATATGACAAAGTATTTCTTGCGTCCAATTACAAATATCTACGACTGACTTGCTGCAATCTGCTTGAAGAGTGCCTGATATATCAGCGTGCAAGGAAAGCAGACAATATGTCCACACATAATTTGAATTATCATTTTGAAGATTTAGATGAATAGCCAGAAGTCATTATCAACATTTGCTTTGTGGTACATAACTGGCGTTCGTTATTACGGCTGATGCATCCTGATTGAATTGTTGCAAGTGATTTGAAGAGAAATTAAAAATTAGAGGCTCCCCCAACTCCACCAGTTTAAATCCCCGGCAGCTATAGTTATTCTTTCAATACTTTGTGTTAATGTTACACATCGTATTGGAATAATATGAAAACATACCACACATCAGTTTCCTTCACATGGTAGTCATTTCAATAGCAACTAGTCCGTTAAAATTTAAAATAGAACGATCAAAATAGCTTTTTATATTTGTGGTTATTTTTTGTGACACTAGAATCCCATATTAAATTCATTTTAACATTAATAAAGAGCTTAGTGCCAGCATAACTCAAAACTGACGTTCCTCGGGCAAGAAAGATGGGTCGGGTTGTTAAAACTCTCAAACATACCAAAGCTGAAAGTCATCACTGCTTTTCGTTGCTATCATGTCAATATTATTATCGCTGAAGAACGTCACCAAATTATCTGAGAGCTTAAAGAGATGATAAGAAGATGTCAAACAACCTGTGCTCACCCGTCTTAACATTACAAGCAGGTGTCAAAGAAATCTGCTCAACTTGTTTTAATAGCAAAGTAGACTTAGTGGTAGTCACTTTAGCATTTCTTTGCATACTTGTTGTTGATTCTGAAAATCAAAGTTTTGTTGATGATTGATTATCAGATACGAAAGTAACAATAGGTGTAGATTCAATATAAGTCAAGACATGAGGTACTGCCCCTCCCACCCCTACTCAGGAAAGGTTATGAAAAATCTTGAAAATAGGCAAATGTTGCAGCACCACCTGTTGACAAAGTTCAGGTTTAAGGCAATTGTGCAATTTTAGAGCAATTAGCTATGAAGGTTTGTAAAACATCCCTCAAAATGGACAAAAAGCCCATCATAAATCCTCAAAATGTCAGTGAAGCGCCAACAATTGAGCAAATTGGGTAGAGCCTCTTCCAAAGTACATCTTCACAAAACTAAGAGAGGTTGTAGACAATGTTTCGAAGAATAGTGTGTGCATCCGAATTTAAAATTCTGTTCCTATGCTACCATTGGCTACAATATCCTCTGGCTGATCAGTATTTTCAATAGAAAATAACAGCAGACCAAACTGGCAAACAACTGTGATAAACGTGTTACATGTAAACACCGATTCGAGATACATTTCGAACAACCTTAAAAAGAAAAGCGGGTACTTCTGTAGAAAAAGAAACAACTTAATAAAACCTGTTCAAACAGACTCATTTGAATAATAATGAATAAGCGCAACACCACGTCTATGGATACTCAGAAGCGGTCAGGTGAAATTACAAACCAACTGGCCAATCGAGTTTGGAGAAAAAAAAACCCTTAAAAGGTTTTTAAATTACCAGTACATGTATTGACTGCAACGCCTCACAGAATCTGTCTTCACTGAAGGTGGAACTCCGGATTCAAAATCGCAGCATTCACACAAGTGTAAACTGTGTTTTGTAAATTCCACATATAGCTTGAAAAGTACTCAAGATAAAATTATTAATTCTGTGCCATTATGATCTGTATAAATATATCTCCAATTGAGCATCAGGGAGTTTCCAGGTGAAGGTGATACAAGAACAGTTTTTGTTAATTGTTGAAAATGGCGAGGTTTGCAGGTATCTTCATTTTCTATACCCATCGAAAAACAAAAACAAAAAACAAAAAAAACCCCCCTCCCCCCCCAAAAAAGAAACAAACTTCACGTTTCTTAGTAAACCCCAGACACATTTTGTCCTCAAGGGTTTCTTGGGTAAATTTGGTTTTGTTTCATTAAAATTAGAGACAGTTGTAGCGATATATATCCAAGTGAAATGACAATTTGGTACAAACAGCTATAGTCACGTTCTAAAAGATAACATGGTCACTGACTGTCATGTTGACATTAAAAGTGTCTTTTTCATTTCTTCAAATTAAATTGGAGCACGAACTTGCAAAGTTGGACATGTGAAATATCTTTACTCCTTAAAATGAAAAATCAAAACTGTTTTGCCATGAAAACAAATTGATGTCTTTATGGTACCAAGTCACAGCCCTGTAACACTGAAAAAAAAATGGCCTTATATTTTGGAGAAGAAACATTTTCAGGAATTTCCCAACAAAACAGAAATGAAAATAATACATAAAACCTGCAAATAATCATCGAAACGAGACTAACAATGCAAAGTTGAGAACCACACAAGTTTAATCCCATTTAATTTTTGGAACCGTTTTTAGAATTTGAAATGTGAACTGTTGATGCACGATGGGACGGTTTGGCCCCTTTTACCAGTTCCAACCACGTTGTGGGCAGTATCTGGCCAACGCTTTAGGGTGGATGGCAAAAAAGTGAATTGTTGATGGACGATGGATAGGTCAGTCTATTATCAGTTAAGCTGACAGACAAGTCAGCTAAGCTAGGGACACACTGTTTAACCCTGACCATTGCAACGCGAGATGTGGGGAGAAAAATGACCATCAGGATAAACGTACGGTATCCTCAATTAACATTTCAGATAATACTTCGTTTTCGATGCGGTGGGCGACATCATACGTGAAAGGGCCTGGAAGTTTGAAGAAGATGGCATTCAGTGAATATTTATTTATTTAAATTCCTGTTTTATAATAATTGTTGACATTTCATCATATTTAATTTGATAGGGAGCATCTGTTATGTCTTTATTTAGACAATCATGTCCATGTATCAAAATACATGACTTTCTTGTGTACAATTGTACAAAAAGATTTAACGCCAGTCGGCATGTGACAATTTTCTCAAGATATAAAAACAAAAACAAAAGAAAACAAACAAACAACCAAAAAAAAAAAAATAAAAAAATAAAAAAAGCAAAAAGAATCGGTCGCAACTATTTTATTACACATATGTGATTAATCTATATGCGGACATTTAAGACATTATACCAATTACAATTCATGCTTGGAGAAAAAATATATGCTGACTAGGTGCACATTCGATGCTCCACAAGTGATGTAACATGTATACTATCGACTGTGGGGTATTAAGAATCAGTATTAGAAATGAACAACAACAACAACAAAAATGATAAGAATTATAATAATAATGATGATGATGATGATGATGATGATGATGATGATGATGATTATGATAATAAAAAAAAAGCAAAAACAATCGCAACATTCCTATTAGACGCATATGATTAATCTATATGCGGATATTTAAAACAGTATACCATTTATAACTCATGATTAGAGAAAAAGACTACAGTCATTCGATGTTCCGCAAGTACTGTTAATGAAGCACACTATCGACTGTGAGGTCATGAGAACCAGTGTCAGAAGCGCAGAAACTAAAAACAAACAAAAAAAACCAGCAAAAAACAGTTGCAACATTCCCATTCCTACGTAGATAATTAATCTGCATGCGGCAGTTAAGACATTATACAATTTATGATACATGATTGGAGAAAAAGACTATATATGGGGACTGGGTGCACATTAGATACTCCATAAGGAATCTAACTGATGAACACTATTAACTGTGCGGCATTGAGAGCCAGTGTTAATGCAGAAACAGAAACTGCGCTCAAAATGTGATAGCAAGGGCCACAAGAAAAGAAAAAATGGGGTCGCCGACATTATTTTAGTTGCATTTTCCAATGAATAGAAATGATGTGTCGCTAATCGTCGGATATTAGCAATATAATGGGGGAAAATAGAACCTTTGAAAGTACAAATTGAAGATATAAACTGTAAATTTCCATCCATACTGAAAGCATCAGCGTGTAAATTAGATGCAACAAGTTTTTAAGACATCCCTTATATTCGTATCTGCTGCCTCAAGGGGTCATTTCCTCAAGAACAAAAAAGGCTTCTTGAATATCAAAACGTCACTTCTCCTTTTATGAATATTGTTTCATTTTTTTATATTTCCAGGACGTGATATAAGCTTTTATTACGATGTCGTCATAAAGCAGTCTGTTGCAGGTGGCTTATGTAAACGATGGGCTGTAACGCCTGGGGTAAAACACGCCACAAAGACATGTACTGGATATTATGATCTGCTTTCGTTCCCCGGACAGGCAGATAGCGACCCAGATGATCCAGCTGCGTCATCGATGCTCTTTCAGTTGGGTTTTATTGAAATGCATTGTCTTTATCATCTCTGCAGGCTGCTTGTTACGGCCATATCACCTTCACGCATGATATTTGAAAAAAAAATAGATGCAACTAAACAGGCATAAGTTATTTATGTATATCTGCAGTGTTGACCACATGGGTGACCATTTAAAGATTGCAGATGAACATTGCACCGCCTTATTAGTTTCAACATAACAATTTTTTTTAAAGTATACTGCACCGACAGCATTTTTACATTGAATACGCCTGCCTATATATATATATATATATATATATATATATATATATATATATATATATATATATATATATATATATATATATATATATATATATATATATTAGCGATGTAAAGCTGTTGACCTAACCAGTCATAATGAGAGGTACCTTGAAGTTGATATATCTGTAATATCTCATTAGCTATATTTGTTTTTTATACCAATTTTTACAATTTTGCATGAATTATCAAAGAAATAGCAACGTTGTAAAAAAAAAAGGAAGAAACACTATTTTATGAAAGTAACAATTCTGTATTATGAGCTCAATTAGTCAATTGAAAGTGATTAGGGAATATTATCTTACGTACCGAACCTCATCTTTCATATTGTTATTTTGCCTCCATGGCAATGAAAATGGAATCTTCCATACGTTGAAATTGCTGCGCTATATAATTTTTCGGGTGTCTCATGAGCACTGTCTACCCGACCTACGCCAATGACAAATTTCAACACATATCATGGAAGCTTACAATTATTCAAACTGTCATGAGCCGTGCTTTTGGTAGGATGAAATGATTCTGGGCAGGAAACCACAAGCCGGAAGGCGGCGAGTGGTTTCTTTGCACAGAGTCATTCAGTCCCAACCATAAATACATAATGTTTCTACTGAATCTTATGTATAAGTAGACACCAAACAATAGTTTTTAAGCAAAAAGGGAGCCAGCAATACGTAGAAAAGCATAACACTGCCATGTGCAGGATGAATCGGTCTATTTTTCTAGAAATGACATGCGATACTAAGTGATGGGGAAAGCAGACGTGATAGCCGTAACACATACCTTTACTACACTACCAAAGGCCAAATTATGGGATCATTATAGTCATCACATCATATGGTAAGGTTAAGACATCATATCGTATCAAAATGCACAAAATTGAAATATGTAAGCAACATTATATGTAGAATTTGCTTCCAATGATTCCTTTTTGCAAGTACCTTCAACGAAAAGCAGTGGAAGGCATTTTGGCAGACTTCGACACGAAAGGCCAAATACATTCTGTTGTGTGTTGTGTCTGGATCGAAGAGCACGATCGGCTGCGATTCAATCTTTTCAGGTTGTATTTGGATCACACCAACAAAAAATTCAACGAATATTTATGTATCAACAAGTGCCTTCGGCGGTGCCTAGGTAACATATTCAACTGACGTCAAAGCAGGTAATGTGTAAAAGTGAAAGAACATCCATTTTAAAGATGTGTCAACAAATGTCTAAGTTTCATAAGGCCTAGCACACACACACACACACACACACACACATACATATATATATATATGTGTGTATATATATATATATATATATATACATATATATATATATATGTATATATATGTGTGTGTGTGTGCTATATCTATCTATCTATCTATCTATATATATATATATATATATATATATATATATATATATATATATATATATATATATATATATATGGGGGGAGGGGTCACGTAGCCCGATCAACGCCACTGAAAAGGCCTGAGTCCCGACCCTAAATATGTCTCAAGTCGCCCTTCCCGAATAAATAAATATCGACCCTGGCTGAAAGATTTTATCGAAAAAGTGGTCGTCGCGTGCCGTTACTTGCAGTAAAGTCAACCCTTATTTCAACTTGTCAGTACTGGAAGGTTACCTTGGGCCGGGGAAAGAGCATAACACCACAAAGTTCAATAAGGCATAGTCAGGGTTGGTCGGTGAAACAGCATAGGCCGTAGCCCTGGATGTTCGGTGATCCACGTGTGCGTTCTCTTAGTTACCAGGACAAACGGTCGTTAGTATACTTAAAAAAAAAAAAAACGTGACTAACAATCTTAACTTACATCTGCCCGCTCGGTTGTGTCTCAAGCAGTTTTCATCGTTAGTTACAAATCGAAATGTGACATCATAAACCTTGAGCAGCATTGCATTACGGGACAGTACAACAAAAATACGTTTCATTTGGATAGTGAAGTGATTCGCGGCCACAGTATATATCATACAATTATCTATGCTCTGAAACATTTGCAAAGTATATAGACAAAATTACCTGAATCTTTAATCTGTCCAATCAAATCCCCCGCGTTGTTTGCTGCCTGCACCCCTGATCACCCATGTGCAAAGTTCGCGGGTGATCCATTGCGCAGGCAGGTAAACAACAAGAGGTGGTTGGTTTAGACAGATTAACGACGAGGATTATTTTGTATTCATCCCCTACGGTCCATTAAGAAAGAAAAAGACAATTTATAACACTTGTACCATTTAATTCCAATGCATTGCATGCCACGCGCATGAATATAAAATTTAAACAACAATAACAAAGAAAAAAGCTATCGACTATAGGCCTAGTGGCAGACTTGTTTGAACGGCCGTCGCTTCAGCCCAAATTCTCGACGAAAATGCACTTTTTATTATTTCTACATGGATTTAATTTAGTGGAGAGCAGAATTGGAAGATCACGTTGCTTTCGAATGGTGTACCAGCAAACATTCCAAAGTATGCACCCGTCGAGCTCAACTAACTTAGGGCCGTCTGATTGCCCAGTTTCTGACGGCAATATTGCGAGCATTGCCCGGAGTAACGGGGGAGATGGCTACCTGCTACGCCAGATGGGACAAACGATGATGACAAAGTCTGGGGAGTGTTTTGGACAGATGTTAGAGGTCTCTGCAATGAAGAAAATCCCTGGAGAATGTTGCACATGGTAGGCTGTTGATTTCTGCTTGCTGTTGCGTAATTGTTCTCGGAATGCTCATTTTTGTGCCCGCTCAGCTGTTGAATGACGGTTACCGGGATTCCCCTTGAGTCTTCAGTGCTGATGAAAATCAGTTGACCTTTGACCTAAAGTCACACCCAATATGGAATTGATTCCTGGCATATTTAGAAAACCATATCTCTAATTTTACAGATATGGTGAAAAGTAGTCCCACCCATGGGATATGGTCAACAATGTCACATAGGCCATATCCCATGGGTTTTCAATGAAATATGATACAAACTAAGGGATAAATGCTTTCAATTGCATATATTGTAACCCACCTCCCCCAGATCGTCCCCATACTATCCCCATTTATTTCAAACCATTGGGTGCGAAATCCACATTTTTCAAAATGGCAACCATTATTGATTAGTCCCAATTCGATATTTTGAAGAGGTAGTATCCAAAATATCTGTAATTAGTGTTAGGGAAAGATTAATTTGTCGAATGAATGTAATTTGCAATATACAATAGGAGTATTCCAGAGTGAGTATTTACTGAAGATGTAAATACAACGCCGTACAATAAGCAGTTGTAGGCAACAGTAGGCCCCGGAATAGGAATTTTGTATCAGACACTGAGGTCGCCCTCAGCAATGAATTAAGTAGTACCACAAGTCTGACCTGCCAACCCTCCCCCCCCCCCCCATACTGGCATACATACAAAAAAACATCAGTCCTGACATTTTCATAGAACCCACAGCAAGGCGGTATCAATAAAGTTTTCGGGCAGTCCGTCCGTCCAGCTGTTCGTCCGTCTGTCCGTGGTTCTATCCATCCACCTTTTGTGGACACGATATCGCAGCAGTCTCTGACCAGCTAAGACTCATTTGTACCTTCATATATCCTAGGTTGATTTCATGTTGGTGACTTTGATCTAATTTTCAACTTCAAAGGAGTCAAGTACGTGCAAGGTGCATCTTTCAGTCTGTGCTTTGCATTAGAATGTTTTCTTGTGTAAAGCTGCGACACACTGCTGCCGAGGTGCAGAATGTCCCGCTGTTTGATATTGGGGTAAGAAAATAGGCAGCAAATACGGCACATTTCTTACAAAGTGTTATGAGTAACTGATGTATAGCTTTAGTTCATTCCAATAGTGAACAGAGTGATAGGTAAAATTGTGATAGTTTATAGACAATAAATACGTAAAAAAAGAGTTTTGAAAGGATGGGATAGGTCTTTTAAACGAAAACATGTTTTTCTTTACATAGCTTGTTTATGCGTGTTTTTAAGAATTGAGTGATTGGCTGCTGTCACTTTCCGTTTACTTTGTGAAGCACTATACCCACCCATCGACCTACCTATCTGCCTGTCTATCTACCTACCTGTCTACCTGCCTACATGTACATGTATACATATTGCAAAACGGTTTGGCAGTCTGTATGGGCGGCAAGCTTTGGTACAATTTCTATTATAAAAGCCTAACAGAACCGAATTTTCATGGACTGAAGTACTTCACAAAATGTTAACTGGTCAGAGTGAGGTGCGAAAATATACTTCACCTGTCTACACTACGTGACGGGGAGACTGACTACAAATTCAAATTTTTGTTGGCAATTCGTTGGTAAAAGCCATGCATATATCTGCGGACCATAATTGGAAGAAGACCCCCATTTTCTTTTTTTTTTTCCTTTTTTTTCTTTCTTTCTTTTTTTTTTTTTTTTTTTTCTTTTTTTTTTTTTTTTTTTGTTAAGGCTAAAATCTGGTTTATTGATCGTGGATAAAATGCCGCCGGAAGATGGGTAAGATTCGCTGAGCGAAGTGAAGTGAATGACGGATCCGTTATCGAGTTTCTGGCGTTTGCGTCACCTTCCTAAAGAGATGTTTGTTCCCCACTGCAAGAGGACAGGGGGAAATTCATGCTGTGACAAAGATGCACATAATCAATAACCTTGACAGGCGTTTGAAGGACATTTATTAATTTGATGGCATTTTATTTGTCTTTTACTAATATCATCTCCAATTTCCCGTTTGCAATGCGCTGAAATTGATCTTTCGAATTTCGTCAGCTAATGTGCTTCTAATGACGGTCCGTGTGCATCCATTATATAGCGACAGCGGTTTCTAATAGCTGGCTGTTTGACTCTGTCTTCTTGACCAAGCAAACTATCTTGGGCCTTCTTTTTTTCATCAAATAGTTGCACACGTCACACACTTTGTTCCAGCTTCACCTTTGTTCTTTTTCTCCTATCTTCTCTTTTCTTCACAAAACAACGAGGGGAATTTTGGTGCAGAAATTTGTTCTTGTTCACATCACTTGGGTTTCATTAATCAATGGCTGTCGGTGCAGTCAACCCTGGGCCAGTGTCTGGCAAACATGATGGATGGGATAGGGTCCAGTCTGTGGCGTCATCACACAAGCGTCTGTGCCCAGAGGGCGTTGTCGAATGTAACAAGCACCAAATACTTTCCTTGTTCACATGTTGGTAAATTTTCATGCACGCATTATGCTTAATTCACCCCTCTTAACCTGTTTAATTAATCAACGACGATTCCATTCACCATCTTTATTTTTTAAAAATTGCTTGTTCAAATTATCTTAGGGGATGTTTTAACCTTTTTGGATGTAACACGTATAAAAATAGGTTATGAACGTTGTTTTTCATGCTGAGAGATTGTAACTTAATTTTGCTCCACAGACTTTCACAAGGGTTAATCACAAGACCTCGAACGTGAAATTTCAATACACCACCACTAATACAATGTGCACTGGCTGAAGCATTCCATATGTTATGGTAGATAGTGCGAGTACACACTCGATATTTAGTGCCGCGTAGGTTTGATAATATAGGGAATGCCTTTTCCCCGTACGTGTACAATAGCAGATCGCAAAAAATGACATGGATTTTGTTACAACAAGCATACATAGATACAAGTTTACTTCTGAATAAAAATGCATTAAATGAGTCAATATCACAACTGATCACATGTTTTTCTTCCAGCACCAAAGGTGGTATCAGAAGCACGGGTCTGGTCACGGCAAGGAGCTATCGGCGCGCCCGCCCATCCGGCTTAATATGTCAAAAAACTGCTCAAGACAGAATAATGATATTTGTAGCATACAAACTCCACATAAATCCCATGCATAACTTATATTGTGGATAACCTGTGCTATGTTCAAGGAAATGGTGCCATGATATTTTTTGGGCACACTGCTTCATAGTGTAAGAAACAGTAATGCTTGGTGACCTAGCTTATCTTTTTTCTTTGTGACATAAACAAATATGTCGAGTTTCATACTTGAATATTTATATATCAACAACCCTGGTCACACCCACCCTTCAACTTCGAATCTCTCACAAAGTGCCAGGAATTAAACTATTTTCTGCGTTTATTCTTTTCACTGACATTTATCCTTAACATACAACATTTAAGAGTAAACTGTTGATTTGACATATATTGACAATTCGCTCACAATCATACATTGTTGTCGGTTCATTGCGCCAACTTGCGCAGACAGAAACTGTTGAGTCAGTCTTATTCAACCTTGGAAACGTTTAATATGAAAAGCGTACATTTGGAACGTCATTTCAATAAATAGGCTTATTACCGTCTTGTTTAAAGCTTCAGAGTCGTTTCTGTGGTAGGGGTTATGTAGAGGCACGCTAAACAAGTTTGCAAATTGTACCATTGGCATCTTTGCAATAATAGACAGGTCCCTCATTTTCCAAATGTGGAACATATACTGCTTAAGATGAAATTAGCATTGAAGTTTTGTATGTATCTTATGGATTAGCGAGGAAATGAACACATTCTGTTTTCGCACCAGGATACCAGACGACTTACTATCATGGCTTCCTGTCCATATATATTTACTGTCAGTTTGATTTTATGGCTCTAGTAAGATATAAACCACAATTTTTCTCAACGTGCAAGAAAAGATAATGTATGTATGTATGTATGTATGTATGTATGTATGTATGTATGTATGTAGGTATGAATGTATGTATGTATGTATGTATATCAAATGGGATCACCTTCAATTGGACTTTATCTGTTCGCTTCCATACTTACAGCTTTTACATTTTGATTTGCTTTTATGTTATAGACAAACTGTTGATTCAATATAAATGTATGGTAATAATGTTCCTTATCCGGGATTCAAATGTTCAAGGATGTGAGTCTTTGTGTCAACGTACAAGCCACACCTGCTATAACATCACCCTGGGTCCTTGGTCAACCTTTTTTTGGGTTGTCCCGATGGCCTAGAGGTCAGCGTGTTGGACTTTACATTTGGCTAGGCGAGTGTGCCGAAGGTAGTGGGTTCGAACCCCATACAGGTCCCACACATTTATCGTATTTTTCATTTGATGAAAAAAGTTCGAACGCCAAAGATTTAGATTGTATTAGAAACCTTTGCTAAAGCATAAATATATGCACTTATGGAGGCATTCATCCATGTTCCTGATAACCCAATGAAACGCATGGTGTTTCTATCTATCTAATCTATCCATCTATCTATCTATCTGTCTGTCTGTCTATCTGTCTATCTATTTATCTATTTGGAGTCTTCAAATGGACTTGATAAGTTGCTCAAAATGTGCAAATGTTAGAACACATTTATCGCAATCAAACCTAGATAGCATGCTAGAGTTGGTTTCAGCATATACCCCGAACAAACACATCGCAGTGATACGCCCATATCTTATTCAGGGGCATAGACAACGTACATAGATATTAATTGATGAACATACTTATATATTTGTATGCCCGATTGTAATGACACTTTGCTTGCTTTGGTGATATAAACTGTGTATAGGACTGTTATACTGATATTAAGTAGCATGAATCAGGTTATGACATTAATCACTGTCCCTAGACAAGATACATCTGCTTCCAAACTCTGCCACTTTCATCAAAGATCTTCGCTTTCTGCTTGTTGCTCATACCAATCACCATGTAATATGTTCCGCACTCAAGAGAGCTGCACACCCAATTATGAATTACGAGGCAGCTTGTGTCCAGGAATGTGAAAAATATATGTTAACTTAGATGACCCACACCCTATAAGCTCATGAGGCAGCTAATTTGATTGAGGGGCTGTGTTTTTATTCTGTTGTGACACACTTCAGTGTTGACCTGACTGTTTTTTCAACAGTTATCAACAAGAGGCACCTTGAAGTTCTAAATGATCAGGCGTAATTCTACAAAGTTTGTTTTGTTAAGCGTTTCAAGAGTCATTACTTGGAATCGAAATTCAAATAAATGATCCTCTGACCTTGGGACCCTATGCCCTTGACAAATGCCAAGATTACTTGAATTTAATGATAGCCAAGTATCATCTATATACAGACTCCAACTAAATTTCATAAAGTTTCATGACATTGAACAGGAATTATACATAGAAAATTAATTTGTAACAGAAGTGTTTCATGAGAATGAGAATAAGGTAAATGTATCGCACATAAGTGACCCTATGACATTAGGAATTAGATCGTGCGGATCCAGACACAGTCCCAACGTAAACAGATTCCCTGATGCATATTTCGACCAAAGTTCATGAAATTTCGTGGCATTCTTCAATATTTATGAAACAGAAACCGATTTCACATAAGTAATTCTCTTACCTTGAGAGTTGCGTCAAGGTAACCTATATACAATCCTAATCTAGGTCTCACCTTGCTGAAGATTCCTATCACGTTTCGTGTCGTTATCTTGAATTGTTTTCAAGACTTATCCCAAGGGAACCAATTTCAGATAAAAGACCTTGTGACCATGGAAATTAGGTCAAGGTGACCCGAATACAATCCCAACGTAGGTCTCACCTAAATGCGTATCCCTGCCAAGTTTCATGAAGTTTCAAATTTCTCTGAGTTCTTCAAGATTTATTGTACGGAAGCGGATTTTACATTAGTGACTTCGTGACCCTGAGAATTAGGTTAATTGTATCCTGTTACAAAATAAAAGTAGGTCTTACCTGGACTCTTATTTCTACCAGTTTTCATGACCTTTTATTGGATGTTTGAAGACTTATTGCATGGAAACCAATTTCACATAAATAACCATTTAACGTTGAGAATTAGATCAAGCTGATCTAGAAACAATTCCTGCATAGGTCTTACCTAGATACATAATACTATCAAATTTCATAACGGTCTGTAGATTTATTCACGACTTGTCGCATGAAAGCCAAAGATGTTAAAGCAGAAGCAGAAGAAGAAGAAGAAGAAGAAGAAGAAGAAGAAGAAGAAGAAGAAGAAGCAGAAGCAGAAGAAGAAGAAGAAGAAGAAGAAGAAGAAGAAGAAGAAGAAGAAGAAGAAGAAGAAGAAGAAGAAGAAGAAGAAGAAGAAGAAGAAGAAGAAGAAGAAGAAATGATATTAATAAAATATTTGAATTGTTGGGTCATTAACATGCTATGAATTGTAGACTTACGATTAAATCGACCATATATCCTTTTAACGTTTGAACTCGACATCACTCTATTTTTAATTCCTTGGGTAGAGGTAATACATGTACATAGGTAAGACGTATTTGATGCTAATTTCTGTATCAACTGTATACAAAACAGCATTGATAATCAATACCAGCAACATATAATTATGGCAGTTTGGCTCTTAAAACCATGCGAAACAGCCATTAATGTGAAATACATGTGAAAAAACAAAGAGTACCTGAGACCATTAATTTCGCGGCAAAATGCTAGGTTTGCATGATTATCCGTGTAAATGCAGATGTTACCACCAGGTGTCACACGACACGCCATGGATCATGCTATGACTTATTTCTGATGTCAAATTCGCATAATGGTTGCGCTTTCAATATCATGATTGAAACTGGAAATAGCAACATAACGAAGTTTCTACAATAAAACGCCCTGTGAGGACTGTGTTAAACAGGTCATTATCAGGCAGACTTCAACATCAAAGGTATAATTCCTTCCAATGTATTTTAGTGTCTGTGCTATCTGTATCATTCAAGCACTTATGACTATCTTGTTACCTCATTAGGTAATATTATGTTATGCTATGCTCTTATGTAATAACATGTAATCCTCTTGCTGTGCCATGACATGTATGTTACATCGTTAAATATATATATAAAAAAAACAGTGAGCATATCAAATTCTGTTGGGTTTTTTTTGAATAAATGCAGCACCAAAGCAACAGTATTATCGCATCTATTATTAGTGTTGCCAATACAGGCCTTGGTTTTTGTCGAGAGTTTTGCATCCATATAATTGAATGCCACCGGCTTCCTCAGTAACAGCGTAATATCAAGTGATCTATTTATTAGATGCTTGGTCTTCCTGAAACAAGTTTGGCTGCTCTTCAGTTGACTGGTATTTTAATAGGCTGAAGTGCGCATGCTGGTGTAACGTTGTCTCATTTCCTGGACATGTTCTGCACATTATTGCAGCTGTCGATACTAAATCAATGGTGCCACATAGCAGCGCATGTGGTACCTGTACAAGTACCAGGCTAGCTGACTTAATTACTAAATGGCAAATGAGTCAATTACTGTTGAAAGCTTGTAACTGCGAATCAAGCGCCACACAGGGGTTTACAATGCAAACTTTACCCGTGTTTGCTTAAAAAGGATCAAATGTGTGCACGTCTCTTAAATATTGTCTTATTCACTTACGTCCCCATGGTTACCATTTCCTCACCTTGTCACAAATAGATCGTATTGATGCATGTTAATGGCAACGGTTGAACAGACTTATATGACCATACTTTGGTCAGCAAAGGTGATCGGTGGTAAGTAACTGTTCGGATTTATGGATGGTTTATCAACTTAAATCTTTAATGTTGACTACCCAAAAGGACTGAGGAAATTGTTCCATTATATTATAACAGATGGTTTATCGTGTGCAAGGAAAGGAATTCTGTGTGCGCTTAATGGTTTTGCTGCCACCAGAGGCTAGTCCTGAAGGAGAGTATTGTTGGTCGATTTGTTGTGTCTGTGAACAGAGTATTCCCGACTCGCCTGCCTTGGCGGGGAAGAACCGATTGCATATATTAACTCGTTTGGGAATTTACCTAGATATTTAGTGGATTCTTGTGACCGGCTGATTATTATTTGAAGGGCTTCTTACCTAAATTCCCAACAGACCATTGACAATTCCTTACATAATCATGATTACATCTCATGCCTGGCATATTATTCTGGCGTGTTCCATTTAGCTGTAGAAATGATGATAGTTTGGGTGTAATTGCGCCACACAAAACGGTATTTTTTCTGTGTTAAGATGTTTCCATTTGTCTCTCATGATTGTGCGATTTATATGAGGTCCGAATCTGATGCTGCGATATAATTCAGGGCAGGGCAGACGAAAGTAAAGTATCAAGGACTCTTACCTTCCGTGATCTCTGGTAGAGTTCGATTTCTTGGTAAGTCTGCTGGTGTTAACTACAATCATTTCGTGCAATCCATGTGCAAAGGTCTTTGCACCTGGAAGAGACTGCGCCGTTGCTCTGATATTCACCTCCTTAGTAAATCAGATGTGTTACTGTAGCTTCGCTCTAAAACGTTGGAATCCTTTTTTTCTCTCACGATAGGCCTAACAGTTGGTTCCACATACACCAAAAGAGTAACAAATGCAACCGGAAAGCTCAGAATTAGCTTTAAGGTGTGTATTCGCCCCAATACACAACTGAAATAAACAACATTTGGAGGGCTAGAGCAGGGTATTCCCAATAGTTTTAATGTTTAAACAACCTTAAATAAACCAGTCACTTTTGTAGGTGTGGTTATATGCTTTTTGTGAGGTATTTAGTTGTGCATTTTGATTCACTGTCTTAAATATGCTGTTTCTATATCCAGTAGTTTTCAAGTTATTAAGTTGCAAATTACAATTTAAAGTAATGGGAATACACAACCCTAGCCCTCCACTGACTGCAGTGCCCTCTCTTGTGCAGTTCTTGAACATTTTGTTCTTACCCTTGCCTATTAGACAGCTTCTTCAATTATTTTGGGAAGTGGCCCTTAACAATCTTTCAAAAATTAAATAATAGTTTTCAATGGACGTACATGTAAACTTGTGCACTTGTGCGATTTATGTACAATGGTAAATCCTTCGAAACTGTCGAATGTTTTAATCATCTGGGAATCATGTTTGATTCCAGAAAGCTCAATCCTCTGAGAGGCACCCTTGCTTATCTGTCAAAACAAGTACAATGGACTATTTTCAAAAGCTTTTCAGCTGTCTTATAGTGCCATGGGTAAGCCTTGTTCTGTAATCACACTGATAATGTTTGACTGTCGGATTGTGCCTATGTTAGAATACGGGTACGAAGTCGGGACGATGAACAAAAGTGGGATGTTCTCGAGAAAGTGCAACTGTAACTAATTATGTATAAGGCGTTCGAGTCCGGATACCCACGCTGGGGTTTTACGTGGACACAGGTTGCTTTCATCTACATTTGGAATACTAATTCGGGTTGATAACGTATTTGTTATATATGCTGAAGCTGCCAGAAACTAACGTTCCGATTGTGCCTCTAATTCTCTGCTAGGGCTACATAACTATGCGCAGCGTAATTGGTATATGGTTGTTTCTGACATACAAAGGAACACAGGTTTCCTAACATACAAACTTTCTTTGGATCTTAGAAATAGTATATTCAACAACTTTGTTACCGCAAATTAGCGCGAAACGTACAACTTTAGGCGTGAATCTACAGTATAAAAATGTAAAACATTTACGTCAGAATTTTGCACGGAAATATATTGATTAACAGTTCCTAGCATAACTTATACAAAAGTTATTGTCAAGATCAGATTGGGTTCTGACAAGCAACAAATTGAGACGGGGCTCCACATATGTTCAATGTCCCCAGTAAAGGAGATACTTTCTCCCAAATGCAACAGTGGTCCTGCTGAAACGGGAAATCATTTTATCGAGTCTGGCGTTTTTCAAAACAGCAAGACACTATTACGATGGCTTTGAGGTTTTACACAATGACGAAAGGTAAAGTTCTTTTTCCTGATGAGTACAAAGGATTCCAGAATTTTACTGAATTTGTGGAATATTTACATGTTTGTTTAATAAAAGAAAGATTTAATTATAATACTTGATTAGCGCTTTGACCGCTGCAATTATATGCAACAACAATGTGGAGTGGTAGCCTATACCAGTGTGTGCATCAATAATCTAGGTTTTATCTTTATTTACTTTGTGTGCTCATTAAATTTTATTGACATATTGTCACTGACGAATAGGTCATGGATTGACCTCTTATGTCAATAAAATCACTACTGTGTTTACTACTACTACTACTACTACTACTACTACTACTACTTCTACTACAATAGGTGAAGCTGTACTGGTTACGTCATTTGTGTCCCGACAAATGACAGACAGAAGAGGGCTAATCTCTTAGCCACAATTCAGGGATGGAGTGATACAAGACGTACTGTTATTTATTTATTTATTTATTTATTTATTTATTTATTTATTTATTTATTTATTTATTTATTTATTTATTTATTTATTTATTTATTTATTTATTTATTTATTTATTAGTTGTGTGAACTTTGGGATTTAAGTTTCTAAATTCATAAAATTTATCTTAACATTATCAGAATTTAATTCTGAAGCAAAAGATTAAACAGTTTATGAAGCTAAGATTAATTTTATGAAATAGAATTGTTCATCCTTAAGTCCATATCATAGCCAAGATCATAGATTTGATAATGCTCAAAAAATTGATCAAATTAAAGCAAATATTAAGCAGTTTCGGCCCCAAAGAATATTAATTGTGATTTAAGATTAAACTCATATTCGTTTGCACCTCTTGAGTATTTACCTTATTGTCGTATCTCTTCTGACCTCTGGAAGCTGATGTTAAGTACCGTATAAAGTCAGAGTAGCATATTGGAGGAAATTCCATAGAAACTTACTGGGTCATGCTGAATTGTAACTGCCCGGGAATTCATTCCGAATGTTTTTGTGTAAAAATTAGTACTGTTGGTCCGTGGTAATTTTTCGTTGATTTGTTTCACCTCCAATTTCATGTTACCAAGGTATTATATCTTCCACTGACAGATCATTCTGTGTTGATTTTAGTATTTTCTATTGTATTAGAGTCAATAAAATATTTTCCCATAAATTGGTTCTACACAACTTGCGTACCAGGTCACGTTCCAGTCCAATCACTTACTCTTATCTACATGTATAAAGTAAACCAAATCATGTTTTCGACATAGTCAGTCTCTTCTGGTCTTTTTGTGCCTCAACGCTAGGCACATTTGATATAAAAATGTATTTGACTACAGAGGAAGGTCGTAGCTTGCTTATCTGTGACCAGTTTGAGGCGAAGATGAGAGCAACACATGGTTTACGTGCTCCAAAATTAATCCTCTTCCAGCCTGTTGAATTAAAACTGCGTTGACGGCTTTTCGTGTTGTGGCTTGGGAGCTGAGTACCCAACGCACGCCTGGGAAAACCTTTGACCTGGGTCAGCTTGTCTTGATATGTCTCATCTACAATTCTCACTAAAAATGTTTTTCATCACTGTTGATTTTAGTCAAACGTTAAAGCAGACGACATTTTCCTACCAATTGGTTTGGCGAGTTTAAGGGGGTGGAGAATTAATTATAGGAAAGTGATATTTCACAGGCCCTTTGCATGCCGGCTGTTTATTTGCGGTGTTGTAACTTGACATAAGATTATACATCCAACCGGAAGAAGACTACACTATAACCAAGTAAAATATTATTAATATCTACTACAATTCTAACATCCTAATTGTTCTAAAATGATCGTTTTACCTCTTAGTCTCAGAATTAAAAAAAAGCATCTTCAACCAAGCGACATTCACCATGCCTGATGGGCAAGTCCTTCATCACTGCATCTAAGCGTGAGCATCTTTTCTATTTAAACTATACAACAGCTAATTTTATATGCCAATTTATCAGGTTTTGTAACACATTTCTCTCCAAGAAAGTACCGAAAGTATCATTATGCGCTTTGGTAAATAGTAAGCCCCGCGTTTAGTGTAATGCCAAATTGCTCGTGTGCCGCTGACCTCAGAAGGAAAGCCCAAAGATCATTACTCCTACGTCGCCACCTCTGTATGTAGGTTTGGAGCAAAGTAAACGTGATGGCGAGCTTCGAGATGGATGCTGATCACTTGAGACCACCTGCAAGTGGGATTAACGGGTATCGATCATGTTCAATTCAGATGACATTTTCTCAATTTAATCGACGCGTTAAATGCTACGGGGTGATCCAGGCCGTGTGGGCCTGCCTGAATGGATGGATTAAATGTAGGATTAAAGGGCCAGGTGTAGACCCTTTACCTTGAACACACATCTCCATTGATTCTGACAACAGCCAATTTCCCTAAGTAAGTCACATATAGTAAAGTTTGGCAGACGCCCGCGTGACAGCCCGTCTCATAATGCCTTTCGGTCTGCCTCGGGCAAAGTTCACGGTGTAGAGAGGTATCCGGGCTTATTGACCGTTTTCAAAACATTCATGATTTTTGCCTGTTAATTTCTCTCTCTTTGCGAATACTAAAAAAGATGCTTTGAAAATGGGACAAAAACAGACAAGATTCTGCTTTCTTTCAAAATCACAAGATGCTTTTCAAATTTTATCTAAAGCGGCTGGGGGGGGGGGGCGGACTAACAAGACAGCTTGTCAATGGAAATGGTGTTGCAAATTAGCAAATTATATACTATCAATGTATACAGCTGTTCATGTGAGATTATTCTCCATGTATTAGATAAACGAGGATTTAACAAATTCAATGACTCCTGATACAATTCTGATTGCTTTCTTGGACAAGATTGATTGCATGTACCTGACCTTAACCTGTACAGCAGGATAACAGTGTTATGTATGTAAAATCATTTTATATGTAGTTATTCAAACAGTCGGAGAAACTAAGCAGTCAACCTTAAACAAAAACGTAAAGCTACTAAGTCAAAGCTAACGTAGATTATTACACATACTGTGCACATGTACTGAAAACAGTTTTTCAATACCAAATACTTGTAGCAAATCCACACACGCACACCCACAGTGCTCAACAGCTCACGTGCACAGCCCGTGCCAAGGGAAACTCTTCCCTTGGACATTACGTCTTGGTAGTAAACTCTGTATTTTTTTTGTTCAGACTGTTTTCTGATAATGTAGACTTCTTTTTAAAAAATCAACACATCAAACAAACAAACAAAAACAAAAACAAGCAAAAAAACCAAAAAAAAAAAAAAAAAAAAAAAACAACTCTTCGGTGCAGATATATTTTATGTTCGGTCGCATTTGGTCGATTTGACCTGGAAAGGGTAGTTCCAGTGGCAGTATATAAGAGCCCCATAACTAGCTCTTGTGGCCGTAAGAGTGCTTGGTATTTGGTGTTCGGAATGTTAAGGCAGCTGGCTCCTTTAATTTCAGTGCTGTGGAAAATATCTGTTATGTGCACTGCCAGTTGCCTTGAGATGTATGACTATCAGGAGGGGGTGTACGGTAGATGTCTTTACATTTGTCTTTCACACATGATTTCTAGCAATACTTCAAACTTTTGACCATGCCACCAGGAAGAGAATTTAATTGACGCCACTCATTTATGACATGACAGTCGAGTATTATTTATGGGAGAATAAAAATTCCATTGAGAATTAAGTCCTCGGCATGTCACTTGGGAATGAAGGCATTGAATTTCTTGACACTATACGAGTAACAAGGTATCATTACAGACCCTTTTGCTGTCACGATCACGCCAAGACAAATAGTCCCCTCGATGTGTTACACCGCTGCCTGAATATCAACGATCTCATTTAAATCTTAATGTCATCCAAGAAGACGTGCTCTGAACAAAAGTTCATCTAAATAAGACTCAATTCTTCCCCATAGTCGCCTACAGCACTAAACGTCCTTTGCAAGTGCTTGATTCTTCTCTATTGGAAAAATTCCCTTCAATTACGAGCTACCAAAATGGGCAAAAGTATATGTTCACAAGGAACAGATAATGATGATAATAATAATAATAATAATAATAATAATAATAATAATAATAATAATAATAACAATAGTAACAATAATAATAATAATAATAATAATAATAATAATAATAATAATAATAATAATAATAATGAATAATAATGATAATGATAATATAATACGTAAATAAATAAATAAATAAAAAAATAAATGAATAAATGAATAAATAAATAAAATAAATAAATAAATAACTAAATAAATAAATAAATAAATAAATAAATAAATGAATAAAATGAAAGTTAAAAATGAATGTCTTCAACCCTATATCCTAGCCTGTTGACAACCTTTTTTTCAACACTGGAATGGTAAACAAAAAATTAACATTCTTTACAACTTACAGTTTTTTCCGATACACACAGTATGTTATGTTTTAACTGAAACGTCTCTTCATTCGAATTTTGTTCTTACAACCAGGAAAGGCCTGATTATCTTTGATTGCAATTCATCAAAGTCCTAAGAATGTGACTAAACTGCTTGCCAAAAGAGATAAGCAGCATTGCCCTAATCATTTCGCAACATTTTCGTGTACGACTAGAAGAAATACGCTGAAATGGAAGTAGTCTTAAAAATAGTGAGAGTGTTCAAGGTTCATGTAGTCTGGTTTTCATTTCTGATGAATTCGCTCCCTCTACACAGAAATGCATGCTTTATTTTCGATTAACTGAATCAGTGGTGAAATACTAGATCATTACTTATGATTAGTGTGACATTGGGGCAAGCTGTCTTGGCAACGTTTATATCCTCATCCAAAACGTTTTTTGTTCACGAGAAACGTATAAAATGAAAAGATTAACACCTGTTGCAGTTGACATTCGTTTTCGTGTGACCTGTTTGATGGGCCGAGGGTAAATATAAGAAAGTGCACGGTGCTTGACAGCCACACACTATCGTGTAAATACAAGAACCCTGCTAACTATTTTATGCCTGTGGTCAAGCTACTTGGAACTGCGGAATAAGACGAAATTTATGTAGATAATAAATCATTTGCGTGTACTTCTCTTTCCTTTGGAAACAAAAGGTCACATCTCACGCATAAAATTCATCATCATGTCATTTGAAGATGTCAAAACATTTCTAAATGAAAGGAATCACCGGAAAACCATACACATTGTGTCGTGTGGAGGCCTGATTTGCTGCGTTAAGATATTCGATACAGTATGTAACGGAACTAATACAATGACGAGATTTTCAATCTACAAATAAAAGCACGTTGACGTCATCATCTAATAATGCTATCAAATTTCTGAAAAAAAAAATGAACAATTGATCTTGTGCATATTATTCTGAATGACCCTCCTCCATTGCAACGACTAGTGGTAAACTTGAAAAAAGCAATGTGTAGCACGCAAGACTAATTAACACCTTAGATTAGCTTGAATTTCAGCGCCGCCAAACAGGAAGATTGTTATCTGACAATGTAGAAGTACATATGTAGATTAATATTCGGTCACTTACAGAAGAATGTAGCCTATCTGCGGCTTTTTGACGTGGAGAGACCAACACGACAGAGTTGATCCGCCTCAACCTGAAAGGGCATGCGCAAAGAATATATTCCAGTATCAATGTGTTCACAAGCATGTCCTTTGACGTCTTAAAGTAAAAAGAACACAAACCACCAAAAATGATGTACTAACCTTCAAGCTGTCGGTGCACGTAACGGAATCTATAAAGTCGCTTCTACTTTCACCACGATTCACCATACAAAAGCCATCAGCAATTTCATTAAGCAATGCGTTTCTCTTGTGATCCACAATCAATAATAACAACTACAGAGCGTGCTCTACACTGTGCGCAGCCACTGGTAATTTTTTAAGCTAGTAGTCTACCTTACAAACAAAGTCATACAGAACCCTTTTTGACTATGTTATTTTATAACGTTCTTCGTTATACCAAAAAATTAAAAAACAAACGGTGACACATTGTTACATCGAATCAGTAACGCTCCTTAGGTTCGAAAACCACAGAGCCATATTGAGACCATTTACTACAACATTGTTGTTTAGTTGATCTTATACATTGTCTGAATATACCAATAAAATACAGTGTTTTAAGATCTAGACAACTCTCTATACAAAATTAAAGCACCCTTTGTCTCTTTAAATAAAACAGATAGACAGACAGACAGACAGACAGACAGACAGACAGACAGACAGACAGACAGACAGATAGATAGATAGATAGATAGATAGATAGATAGATAGATAGATAGATAGATAGATAGATAGATAGATAGATAGATAGATAGATGTTTCTCAATAATTCAATTCTGCAAGAGGCGTCCATAATGAAAAACAGTTAAGCCAAAACCTATTTTTTCAATAAAAACAGGGTATGGAAAACACGGAAGGCTGATCACACACACAAATACACACAAACGGCCTGCTATGTGATATTTCGAATAAGAGGTTTTGTTTGGTGCTAAGTTGATTACTGTGTCAACAGCGTCATTGTTTTGTGTGCGTGTGTGTGTGTGTGTCTGTCTTTTAGTGTGTACGTGTGTACATGCATGTGTGTTTGTTTTGTTTTGGTGTTTTCCTTTAGTGTTGTTATATTTTTTTTATTTTCATTATTTTTTGGGGGGTGTTTTGTTTTTGTTTTGTTTTTGTGGGGATTTTTTGCTTGTTTGTTTGTGTTTTTTTTGTTTTTTTTGGGGGGGTTGTTTTTGTTTTTATTTGGTTGTTTTACTTCAAGCGTGCTGGTAACTGAGAGCAAGGTTTCTTTACGTGAAGTATTTAACGGGCAATATATAAAAGCCAGATGAGCATAGCTTTGCAAATTTTGTGATTAACCCGACAAGAGTTCATACACAAATTATTCTCATGTACAGAATTTGAAACTGAACTTTGAGCGGATAACTACAGAGCGACAGGCGCGCAACACAGAAAATAATAAGAAGATGGGATTCCAAAAGTTTCTATCGTTTCATCACTAGGAGCAGCCAAGGATAACTGCTATTGGTTTGTCATCTTCACAAGGTTCAAACACTTATCATTTCAGGAAAAAAAAAAAAAAAAACAGGAACCAATAACTTTTCAAGCCTTTACAAAGGGAATATCTAGTTTTATACAGTATATTTATGCTCTCTGTGAAGATTGGCATCACTAAAATAGCAACCTGATGACATTGATGCAAAGTGTTCGACCGTTAAAGTTATATTCAGCCTATATCACAGACACATGCATTCCTACAAAATGAGCCACATCAGCGACAAGGCTCTGTAGAATCCGGTCTTCCATCAAGAGAAAACACTTCATTCAAAATGGATGCACGAACACAAACATTTTTCGTAAAATGTTTTTTTTTTTTTTTTTTTTTTTGTTTAAATATTCGCACATTTCATCAAAAACATGCAAGATAAAATGGTTAAGATTGTGCTTTTATGAGTTTGATATACGTATCTACAAAAACGTATCAGGGGTTTTTCATAACTGCATGTCCTGTACGATGAAGATACAAAAATATCAAAATAAATAATTTTGTCAAAACTAATCAAGTTGGTAGACTCTTAATTTTTGACAAACATTTTGAAAAAGAACTGTTCATTTCTTACAAAATTCCTGACAAGGTTTTGCTCTTTTTTCTTAGAGTAAAGCACTTTTTATAACATCAAAATATAGTTCAAAGGAATACATGTATCCGCATGAACTGAATATTTTGGCGCAAATACCTATTGTCTGCAATCAAGATTCTAAGGTTAACACGGTCCATTCACTACCATGTTAGCATTGGGAGTATTCTCTTACCTTCTTCAGATTGTATGGGTAATAGAACTACCACATTTGGACAGTGGATAGACAATATATATCAAAATATCCCAAAATTCTAAAGTGAACAAAATAATTCAAAAGTGCTTGGACATTACCTCAAAGAGTGTAAAGTGTTTGATGCCAAATGTGATAATTTATGGTGCTATCGTATGATTAGTACATGTACTACTCATTTCTCATTTACTGTTAACCGGGCTTATTTACTTGGCTGAGCTCTGTAAAAAATAATCAACGGGTACCCTTGCACGATACGCGAATAACAAAACGTTCATCGATCATTCTGCTATGAATCTGATCCTACATATTAGTACATAAAAAGGATGTAGCAAAGTAAATGCATCAGGGGAAGAGAAACACACGGACATAAAGAGTCAGAAATTACAATGAAACACCTGTCTTAGCAACCCTTTCTGATTTTCATCTGTGTGGCGACAGCATGGATTTGTCCTGTTTTCATTGCCCGTATGCCATGTCGGGCAATTTGTGTGTTCTTTTAGCTTGAGAAACAATTTAAAGGTTTCAACATTGGTATGAAAAAATGCTGATGAAACGGCCTTATCAATCAGTTTCCTCTGCACAATAATATGGGTTTTTTACCAGTTAAGCTGCAAATAAACTTACATGAAAACTTGTTACATTCAGACCATGAAAAATAACTGCCTTAGTCATGCCTTTGCAATCATATAAATGTTCTCACTGTGTTTAATTAACAAACAGACTGTATTCTTCATTCATATTAAAGTGGTGTGTTCTGGAACTCACCCCCCCCCCCGCCCCCCCCCCCCCCCCAAAAAAAAATATTCAGTTGATCATCTTTTGTTTTCCTTTTTCAGGCAGTGCAGGAGAATATTATAGAAAGAGTCGTATTAGTGATTGTACCGCAGTTATCATTCCTTTGCATCCGGTAATGTAATTTCGAGCTATTTGAAATCCCCCTGTTGGCACATGCCAAGATCAATACTGGTAATTTCTGACAAAATTACGATTTCTATTATCAAGAATTCTTACATGGAAAATGGTTTTATAAATAATCGAATATGTTAAGACAATGAAAGAAATGTTCTTATACTGACCTACTCCAGTAACCAAAGGTTTCTTTTGTGATGACATCAGGTCACATGCCTGTAAGTTTGGTCACAGATAAAAAAAAACAACCAGTGTTCCAGCTTTGACTCATATCGTCCAACTCAGTGGCTCTGTTTTTCCTGTTTAGGTTCTGAGTACTTCTATGCAGTAACAGACCGTATCTAAATAAACGTCAGCATAGTATTGCTGCAATCGATCTTCATATTTTCTGCACGGGCCATTCTTAAATGTTACATAATCATGGTAATTGTGTATATTTATCAACCAAATTCTAAATGAAATTAATCTGATATGCAAGATTAAGCAGAGAGCAGCAAGGACCAGGATGCATATATTATATCCCTCATGCCGCAATGAGTGTGTTGACGTTCCGTTTCGTGCAATAATGGGCAAAATCAATTGATGTTAAGTTAATTTTCTGGTACCTAGATGGCAAACAAATTGGCGAATAAACAGAATGTCTTTATTTACACAAGACAATTTACAAATGATACGAAACACATCTTTACACTATCTGACCATATATGTTTTTAAATGGTTATTACACATAGTATTAGAACTTTAATTTCCATACTTTGGAATTGTATCGTTTCAATTCCAAAGCTGAGTACCCTATCATGTGGTCATGACAATATAATATTTTTCATCAGTCCTGTCTTACACATGAAAAGTAGTTTTGCCAACAATGAGCACACTATTGCGTCTGCCGGGGCATGCTTCAGCTGATATCGACTGCATCCATTATGCAGGATGATATGTAAATAAAAATGATTTTGGAGATGGAAACCCTGATTCACTGCAGATAACTTATTCGACTTTCCCTTACCAAAAAGATAAATTGTGACTGAAAGGTGTTCGTTTCGCTTGGCAGAAGACGAAGTCTTGCAAATTCCTACACTCATTTTACTGCACCCAATGAACATGATGGAGCAAGCCCATAAGCATGTTGCCCATTTTCGTTACTCTCACTGGCAAGGAAGCCATCCATATTTACCAGTTTGCTGACATACATGACTCCATTTTCTCATTACTGGCCAGACAAGTACGTGTTATATGAATGCGAAATTTGTGTTAACCCTTTGTTGCCGAAACTGCAAAAGTAAAAAGTGCAATCATGTCGTATATCCTCTAATTTTGTTTAATTTTAATTGTTCATTGGGTGGAAAAAATAATAAATTGGTATCTGAAACCAATTATGATAACATGTGTTGAAAAATACATTGCTTAGGACCCTTTGCATAAAAATATACATTTAGATTCTGTTACGTGGGCATAAAAATGCTGACTCTTCATTTCGGGATATTGTTATAAATGTTACAAGGAAGACTGCCGCAACTTAATATGATTTACTAAATTATGTAGCTATTTTTCTTACCAAATGGTTATCAATATCAAATATACGTTCGTGAATATTTTGAATATTTTTAACTTTAAAATCTAGACATTCTTATGATGATCTTACAGAAACTGGATTAAAATATTCTGTAACGTGGCATATTTTGAGCTACATTATATGGTTGCCGATGTTACAGGATTTATAACTAATTATTCACCCACAGTACAACAAAGCATTAAGCCCTGGACCTATGTCCCTTAGCCATTATCTGATTTCAAAACTTGAGGAATAATCAAAATATATGAGCAACTCTTCAGCGTTTGTACAGTTACACGGGTGGTTTCCTGACCGTGTTTGGCTTTTTTGTGAATACACCGAGATTCCTCCAGCAGTGCGGAAAATTTATACACCAATGTGTGCATGTATGTTCTAAGTTAAGCTGGAACCATGCAATCGTTACCATGATTTTGATGCAAAAGCTTGATCTTGCATTACCCAATAGTACATGACTGGCCACATCCATGCGGATCGTCGACTGCGTATCCAAAGGGCTCGGCTGTGGACGACCATTCATGGCCTTTGGATGCATTAGATGTATAATATCATCACAAAGCAATGATACAACGTCAAACCTGTGGTTTTTGTTTGCATATAGAGATAGATGACCGTGACTATGAACTATGAGTATTCAAGTTTAACAAATCTATACAACAGAATAGTCTACGTGTGGCAAGATGCAAGTAAATTAATTAATTACTATTGCACTCTTGTATCGTACCCTCATCGCAGTGTTACACGCCGCAACAGGTTATCAAAGCACCAACAATCGCTAGGGGAAAAAGCAGAGGCGATGAGCCCGAAATAACACATGGGTTTGAATTACTAGTTCTGAGACGTAACAAATATCAGCTCAACTTTCGTTTAAGGGACATATTTTTCTCGGCCACAGCAAGGCGACGCGCATAGCATAACAAATCGTCTGAGAACGAAATGCCTGCAAAACGCAGTCATTTGCGAACGCAATAAAACGAGTGGTGTATCAGCATCAAGCACAAATGTGATAATTAATTTTACTTGGTTCAAAAATTTACAGAAGCATCCCACGCAAAAAAATTCTTCAAAGTATTTCTCTCGTGGCTCCCAGATCCATGCCTTTTTTCGGGATGGCACTGGATTCACTTTTATTTGAACAACCATAACAACAACAACAACAACAACAACAACAACAACAACAACAAAATAAATACTTAAAGCTTGCCTTAGCGTTTTAGAAAACTCCTGAATACTCAGCTCATCACACACAAGTACTGACTTATTCTCATGATGGTAGTCAGTTTTTCATCATGTTTCCAAATAACGTAAAGTGACAGAGTAAGAGTGTGTCACAACCTGTTTACCGTAATTTTACAATGTATGCTGTTGAAAATGTTTTGATCACCTTTGACTCCACCGGTTGCTGTCGACAGGTTTGTGCCAGGAAACTGTTGTAAATCAGAAACAAAATGTCTGATCATATTTTAGTGATCAGCTTCAGTAGTTCTTGGGCCATCATTGTGGAATACAAAGGGCTTAATTATAAATGGTTATACACAATATCGCATGCGGAAGGCACATCCATATCAAAACCAATCTTTCAAATGACCACTCATCTGGAAATTTAGATGGAATATGGGATTGAGCGTCCATTACAGATTAAAGTGAAATTCAGCAAGGTACGAGCGAGCCATAATTAAGAATATTCCATATTTACATTGCCATATATTGTGCACACATTTCTCTCACAGCTTGAACAATGCACCGAGCTCAATGAAAATTCAAGTCGATAGCGCTTTCTCCTTAGATGGACATGGAGATGTAACTGGGAAAATTAAAAGTGCTGAACTAGAACCCTTAAAATTCCGCAGACCTAAGCTTTATCACATATGCTGTTTGTATCAAGTGCACAACGGTTACATCGACGGTGGTTTGGCCAAATGTTACAGTGAAAAATTAGAAAAGACATTAATTACTTTTGGGCGTCAAAATAGCACTTTTGGCAGGACAGGAAACGTCTGATGCCATTTCTCCGGTGAATACTTGAAAGCATCTCGTGTGTAAGTTTGTTTTATCAGCACAGGCACTCTGCACGAAAGCTGAGAGTATTGGCAATATATGTTGTATGGTGGAGATTATGACAGCAATGACACATACTCCAAGACAACTGGAGTGATTAGGTGCTTTCATTTCGACCTAAGTATAGAGCCAAGTATTTCCCAGCCTCGAGAGATCGATAAACATAACAATAAAGGCGACCAAAGCGCAGTTCCTTGTTCTACCCTGTTAGTGGTTTTGCGGGTATTCTCCTCTGCACGAAAGCTTAAACCTAAAGGTGCTGAATCGCAGACCAGGCACCAGTGCCTCTTACTTATGAAAATTATAGCACTTTGTGTTCCGAATTGAAACTTATTTTAACTTGTGCGTAGTTGGAAATGATAAAAGAATATTTTTGCGAATCAAATCTTATTTCGTAGTAGCAAAATCCGCCCAGAAAAGAGAACATTTGAACTTATTTCGCTATTCATTATAGAGCAAGAAATTATTATTTCACGTGTATATATGTATGCTTATAACCTCATCAATGTACACGACCTTCATGCTAAGACAAATCTTCAATAGTCTTATCAACTACCAAGTAAATGCATTAATCTTCAAAATTTTGTAACAATTGATTTTACAACAGCAAAACACTTCATAGAGAGTCCACTTTATGCAGACCAAAATTATGCACGAATCACTACACGGCACACATCTACAACTGTACGAAACCTAAATTTCAGATAAGGAAATTTAAATTGTTTGCACTCTTGGAATGACATAGCAACACAGATTCGAAAGGACTGTCGAATGTCCAACGATATCATTCGTTCGTCGTAACTGCGTCAACAATTCACTATTGGAATTCAAAACAAAATTTTATAAGAACATATTTTGCGTACATCCCCACCAGGTGTATTTAATTGGTCACACTTCAATAATTTTGTATGGTTTATGAAGGTTTTTGGCATTAATTTTTTTATTTATTATCATCATCATCATCATCATCATCATCATCATCATCATCATCATCATCATCATCATCATCTCTCATTTGGTGGGTTGGCGTTATAAAATGCTTATTGAATAAAATTGCTTGGCCAATTGCTATTAAAGCGCATAATAATACAGTCACCCACACCATAGCTAATGCTGCCAATACACTTATTTCCATGCCTCGGACTCATATGCTGTTAGCCAATAGAAGCGAGTTATTGTGTGACGTCATGATCCAGCATGGCGGCATGGAGGCTTTTCAAATAACTCAAGTCCATTTTACATTTAGATGGCCATATTAAAGTTTTTGAATAAACAAATATTCCAATTTCATTGTATATCCTATCTACATAACCTGCTGGTCAGTCTGGATATAAACATTTAGGTCTGCATAACATATATGGGCTAAAATCAAACAATGGTGCATCCCTTGATCAAGGGTACCCCCGACATTCCATAGCAATTTCTACGTACAAGTCAAAATGTATTTACCTTTCTGGGCCCTCGGTAGAACATAAGTCCCTCAATGGTAAATTAATTTTGCAGGGATGAACCAAATAACCATAATGTCCACATTGCTATGATTTGAGATATTCAGACACGACACAGGCAGCACTAGTATATCCATCCTGTTTTTGACCATTTTCACGTGGGAAGAGGCCTTACTTTTAAGGTCTTGTCTCCCCTCCTAAATTCAATTGAACTAACCCAACTTTCATTTCTGCCTTGCCCAGACTGTCCACTTTAATGAGCATAGGGGTAACAGGAATTTTGTACTGATCTGACTTGAATTAATGCCTGTCAACCCACCCCCTCATGTCTCACTGTGAGAATAACCAGACCTGTCAAACATTAGCTTACCCTGCGATCGGTCCGCCCCAAACCCATAAATCTGGTGTCAAGTGGTAGATAATTAATTGCCCTTAGGTGTCAGGAAACATGGTCATCATCAGCAAGCCTTGCTGCAGCAGAAAACGAAAATGAAGATTGACAACTTTTTGACCACGCCCCCTACCGGTGGTCAAATCTGTGAAGTCCTATTGCATCTCCCTGGTGGCCAAGGCTTATGGTTGGAAAGGCAGACTTGACCCATGAAGCAGATATGCCAATCCTTACCATATGTGTATGGAATGTTGACCCTACAATAGCACATCTGTATTTCCTGTATAAGGACATGCCAGCGTACTTGACCACTGGACTTTATGGCACGACAGAACATTTATTCTCAAATATCTATGCATTTCACCCACTTTTCCTCTAGTTTTTGCCCTGTAATTACTAAAATTGGCACCTGCTGCAACTTCAATTTATACATATAGATTTATATAAGGCAATATTGTCAAAATCTCTTCAGAAAAGTGGTTGTTTACATGTTGGCAAGCTAAATCAGAAATGACCAGACGCTGACCAACCTTCCTGAGTCAGGGTCACAAGCTGGGTCACTGGACACCAGACCGAGGCTCCACTATACCCCGTTTAGGGAAAATTGACCTATAAACCACATCATGTGCCTGACTGATATTTGTGAATACCCCCTGACCGTAATTCGTTCAAACAATGGCGCTGCGATTGTTTTAATTTCTTGTTAGCAAATTTTGTCCGCAAGGTGGTTCTGCTGTTATTTTCGCAGTTTTTTAACACAAATTAATGACATAATCAACAGGCAAACAGAGGAGTATGACTTTTATGCAGTGTAAAACTTATAATATCCGAAGGTATACATTCTCTGGTTTATATGCTTGCGGTGTCTATTTGAATATGTAGGCCTGTCTGGTCGCTAATGTAAATTATTGTTATAAAGGCAGGTCACTTCATTTCAGGTTTTTATCAGTTGTTTTTAAACTACATTATGAGCCGCTAGGAAAGAAGTTGTAAAGTGTGACAACCACGACCTTTTCCACATCAAGACAAAACAAGGGTCGATTAGCATCTTGAATGTGGTAGAGGGTAGAGTGATGTCATTGGGCCTTCATCGAACTTTTATGACATTGTGCTTTCTTCCATCAAAAAGTGTTTTTGGTCTGCTTTCTCAAATCGGAAGTACTATTACGATTTTCACACGTAACTCGTGTTTCTTAAAAACATATTGGAAGTGAATGCTGCACAAATGGGATGTGTTCCTGTTTTTAAATGTAGGTCTCTCAAGATGCGGGGTGGCGTCCAGTTGAATATTTGGCCTGTCTGATGTGTGCCATCTAACCAAAAAGGTCCACTTATTGCAAGGCTAATGCAATCGGTGTTCTTATGTTGCTTTGTTGGCGGTTAATGCCCTTTTTGGGGGAAAGCATACCGAATGTTTAAGGGGTAACTGGGAAGATTGTTTATCTCTGGGATTATTTGTCATAATGCCAACTTATCAAAAAATAGGTAATTTTATTTTAACTCCATTCAGAAGAGTGTGCATCTATTTATCTACGTCGGGATGATGATGATGATGATGATGATGATGATGATGATGATGATGATGATGATGATGATGATGATGATGATGATGATGATGATGATGATGATGATTATTGTTATTGTTATTGTTATTATTATTATTATTATTATTATTATTATTATTATTATTATTATTATTATTATTATTGACTGAGCTCCTGTTGTCGGGAAGGTACATACATGGAAAACAGTTACAGAGACTAATAAGCATTTTTAAACACACCTATGAAGCAAGTTAACTGTACGATACAATGAAAAATATTAGGTTAAAAGGCATTTCAGATAATTACCCGCCCTATATCAGGCAGTATCAAACAGTAAGAACAAGACTTTCTTGCTGCTGAGCAACATATTACACCAGAAATACACGCCTCCATAAATGCATTCATCCACATACAAATTCTTCGGATGAATTCGCAGTGAAAACAT
>OZ026612.1:77478721-77526221 GCA_964020975.1 Hermodice carunculata | reverse complement strand
AACCTTTTCAGTGTTCTAGTGAACTTTATCGGTGGTATTATACGCTCGGGGGATTATGTTCCTTATGTGCTTTTCTCTCTCTATATCAACCCAGAATTGTTCCCAACGCATGCATGCTGGCCATTTACTAGGTCCAGGTTTTTCTTTCTTTCTTGTTCTTAAATTGAGTTAATCAAAATTAAATTTAAAAAAGTATGTCTTGCAGTTCTCGCTACCAGTCCATTAAGCCACGGGTAAGACTAATTGATAACTTAAGGTTTTCCAACATACAATATACTGTATATATATATATATATATATATATATATATATATATATATATATATATATATATATATATATATATATATATATATATATAATGTGCGCGTGTGTGAGTGTACAAAATACCGTCAGAAAGTGTACGTTTAATCGAATATCCGAAATGCCTCATTTCAGTTTGTAATAAATTGTGGGTTTTTTATGGTTATGTAAGGCCAGGTGTCTGAAGAGAACACCATAAAAATACTAATATATTATGTCTGATATATCTTTTCTTTGTTAGAAATAAGTATTTCGTTTGAAAGTGTTACCATGTAATTTATAACTGACTTTATCTTCCTTTGATACTGCAATGTCAAAGGCTTATTATGTATGAACTAACACTGGGCATATCACGTATGAGTTATACGCTGATATTATATGCCTGATATTAAGTTAACCATATATCATTTGTTCGATTCAATACGTTGATATGCTGTCCGGAGAGAGAGGAAGCCGTCGTCTGCCTTCCCAAATTCCAGAACGTTCTAAAACTATTACCAAATAACACTTGTCAACTACGAGAGCTCTATATAGACAATTGAATCAAGGTCTTTTTCACCTTTAATGATGAACCATTTTGATGCATTTTCTTTGAAAAAAATCGCAGTACAAGCACGTATCAGACGGCTGCACACGCAAAGTATATGTAAACAAAATAAAGATGATATATGGGTAAGGATATCCCTAATTAGTGTACACCGATACATGATAATCACTCATTACGTAAGAAACTAACGTCACAGAGTATAATAAAGTGAACCTTTTTTTCTGAAATATAAATATTTTCGTACTTAAGTCTCCAGTTCTTGTCAACTAATTCGGGTCATATTATTTCCTTTTAATGCGTCCCATAATGGACAATAGTTAATATGCATGACTCTAAAGCTCATTACGCAGGTCTAACAGATAGAAACGTTTTGTTTTCGAGCTTCAAATTTTTTATTCAGCCGGGCAGTATGGCTCAAATCAAGAACACCTAGCTCAATGATCAATCTTTATTCAGAGACATTCAGTTAAAAGTTTTTCCCCCATTGTTTTGCTAATAGCAGTAATATAATGCGTCTCTAACCACTGGCACCACTGGGCATATTGTGTATGTCGAATATGCAGTGTGGATGAAACTGTTCATACTGGCAGCAAAAGTAACGAATGTAATTTCAATATCTTCCATCGACATAAAATGATAATGCCCACACTAACAACAGCATTGCATTTGATGAGCTTACACTTTGAGAACGCTCCCTTAAAACGTTTGTCCACATTCCAGTTTCATTCCACCAAACAGACGCCTAGTTGCAATCCGGTTGCCAAATGGTATAATTTTTTTTTCTTCCAGGATGCTGTTGGCATCAAACGCACACTATTTATGGTGTTGGTAGACTCTGCTACAACAAACCGTAATCTGAATAGAATGGCAGGGTTTTTTTTTAATCTTTATAATTTTATGCGTTTTATATCAAACGTGATACTCACTTCCATTTGACATTAAAATTTATTTGTGTGTCTGCACAATACGATGTTAACTAAAGTCACCTGGCACAATTATTGAAGTAGTAAGTGTGGAGGTGGGAATTTGGAATCTCCATATGGCAAAAAGTTGCATACCAAGCACAACATCAATGTTGATTAACACATACGCCTTATTCTCAGTACAAAAGCGTTGTATGTTCCTTTCATTTTCAATCCATATAAACGATATTAACATGGTTCTTGTCGTCAGCTCCTATCTGCTCTTCGTATTTATATATTATGTATTTTATTTATTATACTATTTATTTATTCACACATACACACACACACACACACACACACACACACACATATATATATATATATATATATATATATATATATATATATATATATATATATATATATATATATATATATATATATATATATGCGTTTGTGTGTGTACATGTACATGTATGTGTGTGTGTTTGTCGAATTTCTTTTCTCCGAAATCTACATTTTATCTCAACTGTCCGACACTCTGGTAAGCTAACAGGAGGCCAATTTTTCCCAGTGTCCGAGAACGATTTCACAATTTTGACTTCTCAATCATACCGGCCATATGATCTTCAGACTTGGAGGGAACATGCCATAGCGGAGTCTCTACCAGGACTGTTTAAAGGGTCAAACTGCAGCGAACGTGTGTGTGGGGAGACTCATTTGTTCATTTTTGTAAACAAAAATATTATGGGTTTTTTTTCTGCACAATCGTTTGACAAATTGCTTCGAAACTGCACAGGGCTATATTCTGGTTTTGCTTGTGTGTACTCTTCAGTTCTGAAATTAAAGTCGGATTGATAAGTCACATTGTTACTTCTGTAAAACCGTCTGCCAGATTTACTTTAAACTTGGTGAGGGCATAACTTGATTAGGTCAGTACTTCTGTTGTTCATGAGGTCACGCACGCAAATTTTTTTTCTGCGCCAAATAAGTCGTAAAATATCTTGTCGGAAACTGCTTGGCCACTTGTTATGACTTCATAAAAGTACAGATGAACACTTCTGAGCTCTCCCAGACCGTAATTTGTTGAACAGATGGGGCTAAAAGTTTCTTCTTAGGATTTTTCTTCATTTTCGACTTTTCCCAAACCACACACTGGATTCTTTTGGAACTTGATTTGATCTTCACCGAGCGCGTTCGCGACATGGGAATACTATCATTTGCTGATTTTAAACGGCTTTGGAAATGATGTATTGATCCGTAAGGGTAAGTTGGCATGGCTACTGTAGGAACACGAATATACATGCATACAAAGCTAGTTCTTTTTCGCCAAACTGCAGTCTGAAACCGCTTCTAAAAAATGCGCCCTTCATACTGCTCCTGATAAATGATAGAAATGCACCGGTTATTATACCTATCATGTATAAACTTGATAACCACCAATGACCCGAGTGATTTTGTCTTCAAATACTGGTGTTCAATAATGTTTTGAAATAGTGCAGCGAATAAGTGATATATATATATATATATATATATATATATATATATATATATATATATATATATATACCTCCAGTTAACTTAGTGTTAGTATAAATGTATTTCGCACAATTGCTAAATGATATTACCAAAGTTACCTCAATTGATACTCACCTGTAAAACTCCATCTGCTGGGGGTGGGGGTGTTTTTGTTTTGTTTTTGTTTTTTTTCAACCCACCCTGTATTTAAAATTTGAGTTAGTCAGAAAAAATGCGAGATGATGCTGAAACTGATAATGCAATCGAAGTCGTCATGTCAAGGTAACATCCCCGAAACATTTATTGTATTATTTACGAGCCCAAGCACTACTCATACATATGCTACCCTACAGTAGCATTACTCATGTAATATGCATTTTGGGGAAAACGACCTCTTTCTGGCTGGACAGACTCTTATCAGCATTCAGAACTTCAAATAAGCACGTTGTTTTGTAAGACGAATCACTGTTGAGCAAATAGCTCTTTGTAACATTCTTTCATCCCCCAAAAAGTGCCACTGTTCACCTTGAGTCCTTGTGATATGGAAAATAATATTTGCGTTTGATCATGCTCTGCCACACCGATACACATTTCCCAGTGTTTCACACTCATCGTATTTTTACCTCGTTCAAATATATGCCTTATTCAGGGATAATGGGCACACCGTCGAGGTAACTGAATCGTGACGCTGTGCCTTTAGGTCATTTAGCGTCATTTTTTAGGTCAGTGATATCAAGCACTTTTTTGGCAGATGAAGAACAAACTGCAAGAGTTCACAGATTTTCGAACAATGCTTAGAGTAATACAGTCTATTAAGGTAGGAAATTACCTAGACTGCTTTCCCGTGAAAATGGATTTGGTCCCTTAATTTTTTGCTGCTGTGTTTAGTGCGGTAGTTACTAGCCTATTTGTATATTGTATTCTTTCCAAGGCCGAGTTAACCTGTATATGTGAAGGAAAAAAAGAATCTTTTTATTAAATCAGCATATACACACAATCAAGCAGTATAACGCAATATAATATTTTAATAGTTGGCCGCTATCATACAAGCCACCCACAAAATTGATATACTGTCCATTCATTAATTATGCAGATGATATTGATTTAAAGTAAATATAAGTTCCGATATTTACGGCACTTTCATTTTTTTTTTTTTTTTTTTTGAGATTTACAAAGTGTATAGGGCCTATCAGTATATCGTGCTTTTTGTCACCTAAATTAAAAAATGAATAAAAAATCACAAATTGAAAAATCTAAATCAAAATTACCTGCCACAATTGCATATATAACAGTTTGGTGGACGATATTCAGATTCATATTTTTCCAAATAATAATTCTTTATACAAATTGAAAATCCTTGCATATGTTTAGTGACTTAATGTTTTATCGTTGCTGCTGTATAATTCAAAATATACATGTACCTCATTTGATATATAATACATTGATATACATAGAGGCTTGAGGCCCCGAGTTACAAATTTGTCGTAACTTTTCCCTGTGTTATAATCATGAACTATTGTGTTTGGAAATGATGAAAAAATCTCAAAATACATAAGCAACTCGTCGCTTGGTAATTTGTTATAGAATTCAAAAAGCTGTAGCTGGCATGTATTTTCGAGTTTTTGTTATTTCAATCCTTAATATATTGGTTCTGAATGGGCATTAAAAGCACCTTTAATTATGGTACGTACAGCTCGTTTTTGAACAGTGGAAGGTCTCTCTAGTTTATGTCCCCATGCCAGAAGGTAACAGTTTAAATGTGGTACTATTAGTGAGTTATATCTAGGATCAAAAGGATTTATAATGAAAGGAAACTTTTTTAGTTTATTTGATATGCCTACTTTCTCGGAAATTTTGGAAGAAATGCTCTGTAACTGTTTCCTCCAGTTCATATTTATATCTAAATTTAAACCCTGGGAATTTATTTCATCCACACAGTCAATTATTGTGTTATCTAGTTTGAGAGATGGAATATATTTTCTTTAATGCCTTGTAGAATCACATAAACTTTGTTTCCGTGATATTTAAGAAACATTGCTTCCTTAATCCACATACTAATTTTTTGCTGGCTCTGCGTTTATATGTTGAAAAATGTCTCGGCTCTCAGTTTGCCTATTAAAGAAGTTTAGAGTACTATATGAGGTGGTATTCTCTGCATATTTAATAAACTTAAATACATTTGAAGCCAGTAATATGTCATTGATGTATAATTCTTATAAACAGCTGAGGACCTAAAATTGAGCCTTGTGGTGCACCAGTCGTTATTTTTTAACTTGTGAGACGTTACGTCACCATTACTTTCATGTTGCTTTCTGTTATTAAGACAACTTTTAAACAATTTAAGATAAATGTCCTTCATTCCATAATATCTAATTTTATGTAATACAATTTTATGATCTAAAGTATCAAAACCCCGTGAGAGATCCATATGAATATTCATAGTTATGTTTCCTTTGTCCATTTCAGTGACTATTCCGTCTATTAATTCATTTGAAACTTGTTCAGTCAACAGGCACTCGTGAAAACCATAATGATTTGCATAGTAAATTTTTTTTTTTTTTTTGCTTTGAAATATTGATTTATCTGTTCAAACATGACCCGTTAAAATACTTTTGATATGACAGGAAGAAAAGAAATAGGTCTATAACTTTCAAAGGCAGTGGGGTTACTCTTTTCATAAATTGATACATATTGAGCGAGTTTTAATATATATGGAAAAAATTTCTAATTTTATCATTTGATTGATTATGACTGTTATTGCCTTAAATGTTTCCCTTTTCATCAGCTTTATTCAATTAACTGAAAAAATGCCATGGCCACAATTGCTTTTAGGCTTTAGCAAATTTAGTATGCTCAACATCACATCATCTGTTACATTTGTGAAGCAGAACCCATTGCAATTTGGATATGCCAGGTTGTGTAAATTTTTTGTTATCAGGCACATTATTTTTTTACACTAATTTGGGTCCCATGTTTATAAACTAACTATTAAATTGCTAGATATTTTCAGTTTGTCAGTATTAAATTGACCATCTTTGTTTAATGCGATTGGAAATCTTCGTTCCAACTTTTTTTTTTGACCACAAATTTTAGGCATTGGTTATAGTTAATAAAACATATTTCACAATGCCGTTTCTTTGGGTTATTGGTATTTGTTTGTAAAATCTTCTCAAAGGTCCGCAAATTTATTTTAAGAGTGTCATAATCGTTGCTGTCATGTGCTTTTTTTTTCTTTTTACATTTCATCTTTTCGTCTTATTGATATTACAATACCTTGAGTGATCCAGGGAGACGTTTACTATAGTTTACTTTTTTTTAAACAGGTAGGTGTTTATCTAACACATTACTTATGGTTTAGCAGATTATATTGTATGACTCGTTTCGGTTATTTGACCCCATATCAATGCGATCTTATAAATTTACCTCTTTGATCTATCATGAAAAACTTTCTCAGTATGTTCTTTTGTGTTTCTAACACGTGATTGCCCGGTTTAAGGCACTTCTCGATACTTTTTGCGAACAATATATAGGCATATGAACTACGGAAAAGGGATCTGAGACTAGAGTAGTCAATATTCCTGAACTTGGAAGATTTGTTTTCATATTTTTCATTTTTTATAGTAAACTATCAATTATAATTCCTGTTTGCTCTGATAATATTGTCGGAAGTGTAATTTGAGGGGAAAATTTCAAAGAGGTAATTGTTTCAAAATAAGTGGCAAAGCTTGCTTTCTCTGGTATCTTTACCACATTAATGTTATAATCTCCACCTATAATGACCTCATTGTTTACTCTCTGCCAACTACTCAAAACCACAGTCAAGTCTTTATTAAATTGTCTATAATTTGCTACCAGATTCCTTTTGGCCATAAATGTAACCTTGTATAACTTTTTTTGCCTATGATCATTATGATTATTTCTATAAATTGACTTCCCCATAAGTCTGCCTCTTGACGAATGTCCAGTATTTTGGTTTCATATGGTTCTTAAGCATAAATTGCTGCTATCACTATTTAACCAGGTATTTTGTTACCATACTGCACATAGAGAGCAACCTTGTACATATAAATTATGAAGATAAATTTTTAGTTCATCTATTTTTGCATTTACAGATTCACAGTTTATGCTTATGACTGTAGATTGGTCACGTTTGGATCTAAAATGTCAAGTCAGGTCATCAGTATCAAAGTATGGGGAAGACATAAATAGAAGTGGTTGGAACGAGCTTGATTCATCGTGAGTGTCCTCTCCTAGGACAGATATGGGAGAGTTTCCGTTAACACGCCCTAGTTAAGTAAGTTTGTTTTCTTCTGTCATCATCTATTGTGATGTTAAATGAGAACTTTCAAGCATTTTGTTATATGTTGTTATCACTGAAGTTATATTTGAGTTATAAAACACACGAAAAACATTATCTGTATTCATACAGGTAGACCCGTACTAATTTGGACGTTCAGTGTAGTCTATACAAGTAGGGCTATTTTCTACTGTCACTTCCCATAGGCAAGGGCCTCAATAAATTGATTTATGTACATGTAAACCTGTTCCTTAAATTTTAAGTGGATTAATTCTGTATACATACAAATATTTTATAAATGAAAGAAAAAGTATATTTAAGAACAGAATTATAAACATTTTTATATGTTTAGTTTGTTGCTGGAATGAATTGACGTGATTCCAGAATATTTGGTCAGTTTGAATATTCTGATTGGGTCAAAAGAGCATGTATGCCAATTGCACGTTCCCATTATACATTGTTTTTTCACAATATGTACTAATTCATTATCTAATTCAAAATGGAAATAAAAAAACCGTACAATCCTTTAAAATATATTTTCATTATCTACTTGAACAAAAAGTAAAAATTAGCCTAGCTAACAATTAGTCTCGGTAAACGAGCCACTTTCCATCCGCTCTTCTCACTTTTCTGAAAGGTTTCACTGTTCCTGTTATGTAATGCAGCTTGCCATATGCTTTGAGGCACCTCAGATCAGGCTCATGCTGTTACCTTTTTTCTTGTGTTGGTTTGCAAACATCATACACAATGTTCACAAACTTGCCTTTTTATCCTCTGCTTTGTGCCATGCAACATTGAAAATCCATGGGAAATGACCTATGTGATATTGTTGACCATATCCCATGGGTGGAAATACTTTTAACAATATTTGTAAAATCAGAGATATGATTTTCCAAATATGGGAGGAATTAATTCAATATTTGGTATGACTATGGGTCAAAGGTCAACTTTTTTTTCATCAGCACTGGAGACTCAAAAGGAGTCCCACCCACTATCAATCAACAACTGATAGGGAACAAAAATGTGCAGACCACAAACAATTATGCAATAGCAAGCATAAATACACAGTTCGCCATGTGCAGCATTCTCCAGAGAACTTCTTCTTTTCAGAGACCTCTAGCGTATGTCCAAACCACTCCCCAGACTCTGTCTTCATCGTTTTTCCCAGCTAGCATAGTAGGAAGCCATCGCCACATTAATTTGGGCAATGCTCCCAATGCTGCCATCAGTGATAGGGCCAATCTGACGGCCCTTAGTCAGTTGAGCTCCATGGGTGCATGCTCTTGAACGTTTGCTGGTACAACATTCCAAGGCAACGTGACCTTGCAATTTTCCTCTCTACCAAAAAACCAAAAGAAAAAAAATTATAATTTCATATGGAAATAATAAAAAAGTGAATTTTCATTGAGAATTTGGGCTGAAGGGATGGCCTTTCAAAAAAATCTGCCATTAGGCCTATGGTCGACCACTTTTCTTTTGTTGTTTTTTATTTTTTTAATTTGTGTAATTCATACACGCGGCATGACTGTGGCAAAGTCCGATACAATACAGGGAAATTAAATGGTACAAGTGATATAAATATATATATATATATATATATATATATATATATGCATATGTATATTGTCTTTTTTTCTTAATAGACTGCAGAGGATAATTTACTCTCGTGAATTACTATAAGTTTAGGTTAAGCAGGAAATTGAAGAATTAATAGAGGTAATGTATCTGTATTTGTATGTGCGCATGCATGGCATAAGGAATCATGTGAACACTTCAGGTCACACAGACAGAAGAATATGCCCAAAAGTCACTCTGTTCCTTGCATGCATTGTTAACTCTCTGCAGACAGGTATTTGGTCTAACATGTCTTTCTAAGCAGGAGAGTTTTGAGATCAGCCTCTTACAAAGTGTTCTTTGGCCACATTAAAAAGAGGTGAATTGGATAGTCTAATTTAGTTTTTAGAATAACTGGATGTTATTCGTATTTTACCGTGTTAAAACTTGCATTAGTGTGGAAAGTTTGTGATCTTTTGTATGAGTATTTTTTTTTCCTAATCATAAAAAGCTAGATGCAAATGAGAAAGTCAAAGGAAAGGAATCATGAATTTTGTGTGCCTGACTTTAAAGTAAGGCCACTGAGTAGGTCAAGTAGGTCAGAGTCTGTTCATTGTAATGTAACAGCTCATTCCAAATTAGTGGCAGATTTCACAGAGCGAGAAGTATATCAATATTTTGGGGGTATTGAAAAGGCAGCTGATAGTTTAAAATAGCCGAAAGAGCCCTGACCTATCCTACCTTGGAGTCAGTTAAAGAGAAAAGCCCTGTCTATATATTCAGCTTTGTCAGCTGATCAGGTTGTTGTTAGGATATTTCAAACAAAAACTGCAGCTCATTACATAAAGACATATCTTGAGGAGCACAAATATGAGAAGTTTGTGGATGCTGCTGTAGCAGTTGAGTATGTTTTGACCTACAAGCAGTATATTGTGGCATTGGTCAGGGTGTGTTTAGGTCAAGTCAGGGCCAAGGTAAAGGTTAAGGTAAGGCTAAGGACCAAACAGCTGATGGTGATCAAAATAATGGTAAAGCTAGCAGCCAAGAAGGCAAAGCTGGTCAGGTTAATACAGACAGTGTCACAAGTTGCATGCTACTGAGAAATGCTGGACGTAGCACCAATGATGTTTTGAAGAAGCTAGGCATTGAACATAAAACTCATCTACTTATCCTCCACAGACCATGGAGTGCTTGAGAGGCACCACCGAACTTTAAAGAGAATAATGAAGCCTATTGTATGGAAAATGTCCAAGATTGAGATAAAGGTTACATTTTGTTTTGTTTGCTGTCAAGGAAGTACCAAATAAATCATTATAATTTAGTTTTGTCCAGTTAGTGTATGATCATGATGTGAGGTCCTTTGAAGTTGTTCAAAGAGGGTTATTTGGACCCAGAAGAGAAAGAGAGGTACAGATGTTGAAATATGAGTCAGAGTTTAAGGGCAGGTTACAGGATATATCCAAGGTAGCTAAGGAGAACTTCGCAACTGCATAGCAAAACATAAAGTCATGGTATGACAAGAATTCCAGAGAAAGATCATTTTCTCCAGGAGACCAAGTATTGATTTTGCTACTTATCCCTGGTAATCCACTACAGTCTAAGTTAACTGCTCCTTACACTGTACATAAAAAGGTCAAACTCAATAGACTATGCAGTAAATACCCCAGACAGGAGAAAAGGTAAGAGACTCTGCGACATAAACATGATGAAACCAATTTTGACAAGGGATCTCCAGTGCTTCATAAAGTTGAGTCAAATAGTCGTGCAGATACAAAAAAGAACTGATAATAAAGATCTTGTGTCTGAAGGCAAAGGGGAAACTTTACCATCACCTTTGAAGAATTTTGAGGCATTGCAGCAGTTAGACAAAAAGTTGTCTCATTTGACTAGTCACAGAGGCAAGATATGAAAGAGCTGATTGAAGAATACTCTTATTTTCTGATGTACCAGGTAGGACCACTGTATTGGAACATGAGATAAGTTTACAGGAAGGGGCTGTTCCAGTAAAACAACATCACTACAGGTTATATCCCATAAAAAGGGAGCTTTAAATGGAGAAATAAAGCATGTGTCAGAAAATGACCTCATTGAGGTTAGTTATTCTCCCTCGAGTAGCCAAGCGAGTTTGGTGCTCAAACCAGATCCAACTGATGGGGTGTGTCTTTATTTTAGAAAGTTGAATGCTATGACGGATTCTTATCTTCTGCCAAGAGTTGATGATTGCATAGACAAATTAGGCAATGTCAAATTTATATCTAAGTGCGATCTTTTGAAAGCATATTGCCAGATCCCTTTATCTAAAAACTCGAAGCAATATACAGCTGTTGCCACTCCTGACAATTTGTATCAGTGTAAAATAATGGCCTTTGGCTTAAAACATGCCCCGTCAAATTTTATGTGGCTTAAGAACTGGGTTACAGAGAGCTTAGAGTTGTGTTCTGTGTTCATAGATGATGTAGGGCTCATGCCTCATAATGGGGAGGATCAGGTAACCAACACCAGGCAGCTCTTACAAAGATTAAGAGAAGCCAAGCTGACTGTGAATTTGATTAAGAGAGACATTTGTCATGCAAGGGTAACATTATAGGTTACAATGTTGGTCAGGGGGAAGTGATTCAAGAAGTGCTAAGGTCAAGGCCATTTAGCGGTTTCTAGTGCCTACATGCAATAGGCATATTATACAGTTGTTCGGCATCATAGGCTACGTTAGAAAGTTTTGCCAAAACTTTGCACAGGTGTCAGCACCATTGACAGACATGTTACGCAGCAGGTGTTGACGTAGGCTCTTGTTTTGGTTGTCCCAGATTACAGTTCGCCATCCAGACTATTTGTAGATGCCAGTGACATTGGAGTTGATAGTTTGATAGACCATTTAAGGCAGGACCATATCGACCATCCAATTGCATACTTCGGCAAGAAGTTGAACAAGCACTAGCAAAAATATTCCACCATTCGAAACAAAGCTTTGGTATACATTTTGTCCATAAATCACTTTGATATATATGTGTCAGCAGGTTGTTTTCCAGTGCAGGTGTTTTCAGATCACAAGCAAGAAATTCCCAGATATAAACTGCCACTTATTTCTGATGGGAGGTATGTTAAGCATGTAACTAATATATATATATATATATATATGAACTGAAAAGAGGTAAAGTGGTAAGATAGTAAGTTTTGAACATCTAGCTTACGCAGGAAGTTAAAGAGTTAATATAGGTAATGAACCTGCATTTGTACATACAAACGCATGGCATAAGTGGATTCTGTGAATACCTGGACCTGATTGGTTAAGTGAGAACAAGTCACTAAGTTAAAAGTGCTTACAGCAGGGAAAAGTTATCACCTTGTTTGTTATGAATAGAAGGTTAGAAATTAAACTCTAGTCAGTTTGCAATGAATGGCCAGCCCAGCAAATGTGTTAGTACATGCACGTTGAATTTGAAGTTCCTGTGGACAGGTGGTCACAGATTCAGTCATTTATTTAGGTTTGTCAGCCAGGAGTGCTCCATGTTGGATGTAGTTTCTCTATGCTAAATTGCAGGTCCATACAAGCCAAGTTAACATATATTGTGAGATGAAGGAAAGCTAAATATAGGTCTGTAAAAGGCGCAAAGTAATGAATATTTGTCTGACTATTATGGACGCCTAAATTATGTGCATTATGCTGTACATAGATATGGGATTCTTGTTGTTGTTGTTGTTGTTGTTGTTGTTGTTGTTGTTGTTGTTGTTGTTGTTGTTGTTGTTGTTGTTGTTGTTGTTGTTGTTGTTGTTGTTGGTCTTGTGTGGTTTCACAGTAAATCTCAAAATCAAATACTTCTTGAGTTTTGCAGCTGGAGGATGTCAGGATAACAATTATAAATTCCATTTGGTAAGATATATTTGCAAATATCTTTCAAAATATAATACTCAGACTAAAGTTTTAGTTATATTTGCCTTTTATTGATACTGCGCTTTGATTTAGAGGTGCAGCACAGTGTGATTGCTGGCAGGCAAAGTGAGGCTTAAAGAGAGATTCTGAATTCTGATTGATGTATTGATTGTATCATTCATTCCTTGTCTATTGGTCATTTCTAAACTCCGATTTTTGCATTTTTGGTGGCGTTTGGTCCAGTCAATGTTGATTTTTGCAGCAAAGGGAATTACATTTCTTCGTTGACATGAGAAAAAAAACTGAATAAGCTTTAATTAGTTCTTTTCAAAAGCGAAGGTAAATTTGCCCAATCAACATCATGAGACTGTGTCAACAGAAGGTAGCTCACTTACCAAATGTTAATGAAACTTCAAATTACAGTGAAAAACAACCAGAGCACGGCCAGAGTTATGCAAGAAAAGCTCCAAGGCTCTATGATAAATGTGGTTATGTATATTTTAGCACTGTACCAGGTTGTCACATGTCTGTACTGGAAAGCAAGAATGTTTTATTTTATGGGTATATGTGAATAACTCCCCATAACTACAGTTTCCAGTTCAAGTGAAACAAACAAATGAGGTAACTACTGATAATGGTCTTCTATATGTCCTTACATTACATAATATATTTGGCGTTTAAATGACACCTACACACAATACATGAATTCGCTTGGAAAATGCAGATTATGGCTTCATGACAATTTTAGTAATCTAGAATGTTGATGGAATAGCAATATAGACATGACAGATCGTCACTTTCAACTGCATTGCAGAAGCAAACCTTACAAGTATATCAAACGACATCCCATGGAATGTCAGAAAGGCATCAACTTAACCACAAACCAGAAGCTTCAAGTAATTCTTCATCAACGACAAAGGTGTCAGAACATTGTGAATGGCCTCGGAATTGACGAATCACTTTATGCTCATGATCAAAATCTGACCGTTTGTTATTCCGACTGTACAGTCGTTTGAATAAATCGAACGACGAGCTTGATGTATACAGCAGTGTGGCGGAGCTGGACTGACACTGGAATGACATTTATTCAGTAGGTAGCTCGGTTGTCGATATCATTTCCCCAATGCGCTTTACATATACAGGCTACTGAACGTGACGGATACGCTATGAGATAAAAACAGGAGTGTGCCCAAAGTCACAGATAACCCAAACCTTGGGACAGCTGATACGTATTAGACTGACACGTGGATGCAGGTTGCAGCCCTCCGCAGTTTCAAATATTACTGCATAAAGTCTGGTAGCAGATCCTTGAAAGGTTGATCAACAGGCTCTGTTCAACCTGTCATATACAGCTAATCATTTTGCTCCATGATTTGAGTGTATACGGTAGTTTGTCCTCTTCTGGCATTGGTCCTCATGTGAAGCTATCCAATTCAATTGTCATTTTTTTGTTGAAGTACGCATGCGCAACATATTACAAGGTATCCCAAAGATAAAAACCTTCACGAACTGCACTGTAGATAAAAGTGCACATGCGATTGATGGGCCAAGCAGCTGCATTTCAAATAAGGATCAAAAGCAACAGTGCCACATCTTCCGTGTTGTTCTGAAAAAAGCAGAAAAATTGCGCACTACAATCTTCCTACACATCATAGCCAATCCAGTCGCTGTGTCTAACCCTGATTAATCACTATTATCACGTTCGAAGCAAAATTTCTGAAAATACAAGGTTTCGGTAGCGAAATGAATCTATCAATGGATCATTAGCGGGAAACCAAAAAAAAACGTTTGGCAGCCTTAAATTCCCAGGCATGTTTGTGTGTGATGGAGGCTGCTGCCGTTGCCTTATTTTTGGTAAAGACAACCCAGTGAATTTGAAGAATGCATGAACGTAATATAAATAAATAAACGTAACACATATTCCTGCTTATGGTGGCAATACTTACTTCCGTATGTGGACCAAAATGCAAAAAAAAAAAAAAAATGGTAAAAACTCGAATTTCGACTTCGCTCACAGGAAAAAAGACATTCCGTATATATATTCTAGAACCTTCTCAAAAAGCCTCCCGGAAAAAGTGGTATTGATGTGAACTACTGTATACACTGTTGGATGGGTATGTGTACAGAGGTTCGTTGGCCTGCGTGGCATATTTCAACTCTATCAAGTATCATCTCCTGTACAGTTCTATAAACCTTTGTGTTCCAAACCGCTCAAAACAGAGCTATCAAAATGGTTCAAGTTACGATCAGTGAACTATTCGCTCATTGATCCAGTCTGGCTTCAGTGAAGGTTAAAATGACACAGGCAATGGTGCGGAGTATATATTTGCCAACAGGTTTATCCTGCGTGCTGGATACTGAGCATGCAAACACTCAGAAATAGTTTAATGACTTTGTTTTCTCTCTTTGTTCAGAAAATGCCTAATGTACACACAAACGTTACAAAACAAAACCTCTATGATATAAAGAGACCCTAATACTACCAAATATATATATATATATATATATATATATATATATATATATATATATATATATATTTAATCTGAATAACACCAACACCACAGGGACACTGTTCCAAGGCTCTGAGTGAAAATCCTTTCTTTTGTGTGTCTTTTTTTTTTTTTGTTTTTTTTGTTTTTGTTTTTTGTTTTTGTTTTTTGTTTTTGTTTTGTTTTGTTTTGTTTTGTTTTTCATTTTTGTTCATGAAATCACCGCATCTACTGAAAATCCAAAGAACAGTCAAAAATGTAAATGGCAATTATGCTATAATGCCTTCTGGACGAAAAAATAAACGAATGAATTAAAGAATGATGAACGAATGCGTGACAATTAAACATCATAGTAAGGTGAACTGACATGACAAAATAAAACGAAGCAACATAAAAATGACACTAACGTCACAGATGAGGTATGATACAGATATTTAGGACTCTACAACATTTCTGCCAGCTGTGGGAACCGGTTAGTGACATGTGTTTGCATGGCCTGCATTTTATTGAGCAGTTGGAAAGATTTTGTTTATTGCTAATAATTCTTTTTAAAGTGACAGATAGAAACACGAAATCAAAACACACACATAGAACAGCAAGCAATTTATATTTGTTGTTTATTTGTCTTTTTTATTACGAATTGTCATCACATTAACCGTACAGATGTCTCAATTTCTCTCCACCAAAATGGACAAATAATGATTTTAAAGCCAAACGTTTTCGTAAAGTACACAAGAAAAACATCAGTTGCGAGTGAACAAACCTCACTTATTATAACTGCCACTGCTTGAAACACAATAATTGAATTACAACTGATGAGTGTCCCATTTTAATGAACTCACACCCATGTAACATGATTGCTAATATGTGTCCTGCAGATGATTATATCTACTGCAACTCGACATGTCTCTTAGTACGAATAAAAGAGAAACATCTGTCGAAGCCACAACCATTGTGTACAATGAATTTTATGTCTGCATATCATCAATTAGGTTATATTTATCGTTGCTGATTGTCAGTATTTTTCTGTAGATAATACAAACCGAGCACGCTTGCTTCACATCCTATGCCGAAAGATAAAATTATAAACTTGTATCTGCTTTCAAGTAAAATTTGGACAATCGTCAAAAATAACACCGCTTATGTAGTTATTTTTTCACTTTGCATATCTTTACTGAGCCAATACCCACATCATTGGCAGGACATATCAATGCATCATTTTTACTATACACAACAAAGACAGACTGCAGTTCGAAAATATGCATAGTTGCATTACATGATTATATAAACCACAACATCTCAATCATTTTCAAAACAGAAGTGCTGGGGCTTATTCATATGGCAATCCATACGTACTACCATCATGTTACTTGTGTTTCACATTGACACTTCTCTCAAAAATTCCCTCTTTTCTCTTTGGAAAATTAAGAACGGCTTATATTGAGGGATTGAGAAAGTTAAAATACAAGTTTATTTCACCAAATTACAAAACAACATGGATAACAGCAAGTTATCATAATGATGGCCACATTCCCGGACAGATCGTCGATAGTAATATGTAATTATAATCCGCTCGAACAACCAAAGGGTGTGAGTTTTTCAGCTTTGGTATATTATTTTGATTTGATTGCGAGGGCTTGGGGGAGGGGCACTACCTATATATAGTGACTGGTATGTTAGGCTTGGCTAGACTTGCTACACCCATACCCTTTCTGTACCATTGTTAACTCACTCATTCAATGTCAAATGTTAATGAAAGATAGCCCTGTCTTTAATGTAAACCTGTGTGTTGACCGTACTGTTGTGATACCACAAAGTACTTGTTCAGATGAATACCCCACCTGTGCTAGTCAGTGGCATTTTCCATACTCCGTCTGTTTCAACTGCCTTCGTCTTGATAACCCACTCAGTACCAATTTGTTGAAAAAGTATGCCCTATGTACAGGCACATACACATGTACCTCAGTCCATGCAATGTGTCTACAATGGTATCCGGTGTGCTATGGGTGAGCAGACAGTTCATGTTAGTGTACTGAATCTACCAAACGCTTCTTAACACAGTTGGTGAAGAGTGTCTGACTATTTTAGAAGCCTTTCCGTAACACATTGAAATTATTTTCCCTACATGGCACTGCTGGATGTAGATTCATCAGGTACAAATAAACAAGCATAAAATTGAGTTTTTGACGATACCATCAAGTCATGTGTCCAAAATATTCTCTGTTCAAGCCTTTGTGATTGTTCTTCATAAGACTAATTCCACGTGTATGACAGGTAACCTTGGTCATGGACTCACACGAATCCATGGAAGCACCTGTATCATCTGTGTGCCAAATAGCTTACATATACAGCTACAACATCAACTGAATAAAGAACTAAAGCATGATCCATTAGAATCTATCATTCATACCATCATAACATCCAGGCTAGATGCTGCCATCATCAGCAGCTATCGCCTGGAGCGAATTCAGAATATAGATGCACGACTGGACACTGCTCAATCGACATCTGATCGTACAACTCTGGTATTTATAACTCGTTTGATTCATTACCAATGGAACAGAGTGTTAAATACGAGATAGTAAGTATAGTCAACAAAGCAGTGAAGGAGAAGGACAACAGTAACAACCCGCTATGTGTTACCCCCCAGCATTGGTTCAGTGTAAGAAGTCACCAAATTAAAATTTAAAACTTAGTGAACAGCATTTTACCTTTAAAAATGTGACAAAAACACGGGCGAATATATTTTTTATAAACCTTAGTCCAACAATTTTTAACCAATTACATGAAAAAAACACTCGTCAGTGCTTTTGGACCTGTATCAACTATCGGGGCAAACTTCTCCACAAAGCTCCAACTTTGACTCATGGGGGGGCTCTTGGCTCCTGTGCCAAGTGCTAATACTGAATTCATAGCCTTGGGAGCAACTTCAGTGTCTCATACAAAATTCTTGTTCTGGGGCCCACAGCTGCCAACAACTGGTTATTTTAAGGTATTCTAATGCTCACACTTGAAAAGTCCCATTGCATGTACATATTTTACATTACATTCCTTCGACCAGTTTACCTCTGCTAATACTAATCATACATGTATTTTGGAAGCGACCTCTTCACTATATCCAATCGGACTAACCCATGGACTTGGCTGCCATTTTAAAAGTTTTGGAATCTGCATCCAATGGTTTGTAAATGAAGATAGTATTGGGATGATCTCGGGGAGTTTATAATATATGAAACCAAAAGTATATATTTTGCAAATATTTCAGAGCATCAATAATGGTGTAACATATGCTGTGGCCACAACTCCAAATCAAATGTATATTTGTGCGACTGTTCAGCAATGCATTACAACATGTTCCAAATGGCGCTCACCAACGTGCATGATTAGCCACTTCAAGGTATCGTGTAGCATTTGGATTTGTAACTAACGATGATAATTGCTTCAGACACAATCGAGCGGGCAGAGTAATGCTCAGATATTAAGTCATGTTTTAAAAGTACTTTAATGACCCTTTGCCCTAGTAGCTCGAAGAACGGACACCTGGAACTTAGCAAAATACATGTATTACACTAATGATCACAGAACAACCAGGGCTATGCTGTTTCACTGATCAACCGTGACTATGCAGCTATGCTGCTTCCCCGGCTCAAGTTGACCCGCCAGACAAGCTAAATTAAACTGCTGTTTTTTGAGCTGACTTTACTGCAAAATAAAGGCAAACAACGGCCTCTTCCTCGATAAAATCTTTCTAAATTATCATTGGGGAAGGGTGGCTTGAAACAATTTTCTTCTTAGTTATTTTTCATTTTGTTTTGTTTTGTTTGTTTGTTTGTTTGTTTGTTTGTTTTGTTTTGTTTTGTTTTGTTTTTGTTTTGTTTTTGTTTTTGTTTTTTTTCTTTTGTTTTTTGTTTTTTGTTGTGTGTATGTTTCATGAATTTTATTTAGGGTTTTTCCTTTTTACTAGGGTGCAGTCGGGTTACGTTTGTTCTAATGGTCACGGTCCAGTGATTTTTGGATTTTTTATTTATTTATTTTTTTTTTTATTTTTTTTTATTTTTTTTTATTTTTGTTCATTTGGGGGGGGGATCTTTAAAAATCTTCTTCTCCGAAACCACCAGGCCAATTGCTTTGAAATTGCGTAGAAACACTTCTGGAGATCCCTAGACCTGAATTTGTTAAAGAGGTGGTGCTGCAATTTTTTTCTATTTCTTTTATGAATTTTTGTGTGTTTTCGCAAGTTTTGACTTCTTCTCTAGAACCGTAACTAAGATTAAGCTGAAACCTGGTGGATATGTTCCATGTGAAAGGGTCAAACAAAGTTGTTCACAAGGTGGAACTGCTGTGGATTCCTGATTTTAAACATTTTTTTCAATTCAGGTACTTATCGGTAAATGCACCTTTCCTCTTGATTACTATGTAAGTCAATGGGCATTTTAATGCTTATTCACATTTTTTACTTCTTCGCGAAAACCGCTGGCCAGATTCACTTCAAACTTGGTGGCCATGTAACTTGGGTGGGTTCTACCAAGTTAAGTCAAATTTGCGTGCTACATAACATGTCAAAATCTTTTTGAGTTAGAGCATTCATATTACATATGATTATAGTCCTCTATAAAGGCAACGTTATGTATGGGGATGGGTGACCTTAAGGTATTTCCCAAGGTCACAATGGTTGTTGAATTAGCCTTCCACATGATAGCATGATATATCTAGTTATAGAGCTATGACATATATAATACAGGAATAAAGTCCATTACAAGGGCAAGTTTACATTTGAAGATGGGTGACCTTGACCTAATTCCCAAGGTCACAGAGCTGTTATTGTTAATTTTGCTTTTGGCATAATACATCAAGAAGTTCAGAGCTAGGACTTCATATATAACACCGGGTTATAGTGCTTGGGATGATAAATTACTTATGTATTTTGTTAGGCCTTAGGTAACTTGGACATTTGTTGAAACATGTTAAGAATAGATGTTCTTTGCCCTTTTACTCATTACGTCCTTTGACATCATTTTAATTTGTTACCTGGGCATAGTCGAAGGCACTTCTTAATAATTAAATGCGAAATAGCATCTTTAATGGCAGCTTTACACAGATGTATGAAATTTGCTCCGGTCAGGGCTACATTATTGTACTTTCTCAAATATATATATATATAGTGGTATTTCAAACAGTTCACTCATATGACCACTAATGTAGTAGCTCTGTACTGAGGGAAAACTAAATGAGCTAACTTTATTCACGAAGAAGCTACAACGTGGTGAAAGTATTCTCACAATAACGGACTATCTCCGGTCAGGTGCAAAGCCAACCAAACGCAGCCGTGGTCTATTAGATTGGACCAAGCTCTGTCGTACTTCAAGGAACTAATCGATCTACATGTAACCTGCAACAAACTTCGCTCGTATGACGAGTTCCTCGGTCGTAATCCGTACATTAAGTTGACCTTCGTATAGAATTCGTCCCTTTCCCTCAGCCTTCACTTGAGAAACTTTAACATTAAAACTTAGGACCATGTTTAAAAGCAGCTTCATTATTTGTATCTGCTGTCTTTGTTGAATAAATGTATTCCTATATGTAGAAAATGATTCTAAGTAATACGTGGCTTGTACATCACTCTAACATTATATTATGATGTTTTTATTATTTATAGTGACCTTATTGTAAGTTTTTTATTGTAACAGGATGTAAATTTATTATTGGCGAATATATTTCACGTATGCAGTATTTTGGACAGCAATGTGAATTCAACGCTGTACGAAGAGAAAACTAATAACTCCTAGACAAGAAAATTTGCTCCACGTTAAATCTGTCTGGGTGCCCGCAAAGTGAGAAGAGTTTGAAAAGCTATACTTTGTAATAGTTCAACATAATTTAAATTTCGTGTATCAGCCTAACTTGCATAAATAAAAATGCTACAACTTTGGTTCTTAGTTCATTTGATGTGGCAATATCCCAAACTTTGAAGTGATGTTTGAATGACCCTACTATCTTAAGTGCTTTTGAAGCTATTCAACACATTAATTGTATGTATTTGCCTAATTTGTATAAATTAAAAGCCTGCAACTTTGGTTTAGGGTTCATTGGATGGGGTTATGTCAAATCGGTATAAATTGATCTTAGAATGACTCCTCTATGTAAATTGGGTTTGAAGTTATTCAAGATTTAAATTTCGTGTATTCATCTTATTTGAATAAATCAAAATGGTACAGTTTTGGATCATGGTTCATTGGATGCAGCTATGCCCAAAACTAAAGTTGGAATAGCACCTCTATCTATTATAGTTTTGAAGCTATTTAAGATAAAATTTGCATGTTCACCTACTTTGCATAAAAGAAAGAAAGAAAGAAAGAAAGAAAGAAAGAAAGAAAGAAAGAAAGAAAGAAAGAAAGAAAGAAAGAAAGAAAGAAAGAAAGAAAGAAAGAAAGAAAGAAAGAAAGAAAGAAAGAAAGAATTCTCGGAGAAACAAAATTTCTGGGTTGGCACCCAGACACAATGATAATGTAAATAACACGAATTGTTCAAATTCATGCTTTAGATGTCTTTATTGATCATAATGCGCATATAAGAAAGTGTTGATATAGAATCATACATACTTGCATACACACAGACATACATTTATACATACATATGAAAATCGGGACCCAATTTACATAATAAGTATGTCACCGCTGAACGTTTTCGTCTTAGGGTCGCATGGTACGATTGTAAATTGACACTAACTGCATACATACTTCTTCTGTCTTTTTCCTCACGCAGACGCCTTTCATGAAAAACAAAATAATGTGTTATCCGAAACCACCACAGCTAGCAGTTCGTGTGGAATGAATAGAGTATATTTGTAGCATTAAACATTTGTCTGAAAACAGCTGGTTTTCGAGACATAGCCCTTTGTTTACAATGGCGACATCTCAGAGGGCTGTTTTCAAAATTGTCTTTGAAATATCAGTGAACATTTTTTTAATGCTGATTTTAAAAAAATGTATTGATAAACTGTCCTGTCATGTCAAAGCATGACTGACATATGCATATCAAAATCAAATGCTGCCAGCGCAGATAATGGAATCACCTTTGTATTCAAATGACAAAATAACGTTACTGAAAATACCGGATTTTATATTTATGCGCATAAGACCGAATGAATGTATGTAATCAGTGTGTGAGTTCATTTCATACCCAGACCTTTCAGCTTCATTCCATTACACTGAAAAGGTTAAAATAGTCAGCAACTTATTATAATTTAAGAACAAAACAAATATACATATCCTGAGACAGAGAGAGAGAGGGAGAGACCGAGAGAGAGAGAGAAAGAGAGAGAGAGAGAGAGAGAGAGAGAGAGAAAGAGAGAGAGATGTTGTTCATTGCCTATATTGCTACAAAATGTGCAGTAATTTGTATACGAGTGGCACTGTTTAACATTACACTGAAGGTATTAGTATTTAATCTATAGGTTTCTTGGCTTTGTCGGGATTTCCATATAACTGTTTAATTCTTCATGTAAACTGCGTATCTAAAATTTGGACATACTGTAATCCACTTACATGTAAGTCCAAAATGCTATATCATGTTTTTGTTTCAGAAAATATCGTTTTAACAGTCCAACCTTTGAATGGCCGCAGCAGCAGTTGTGGAAATTGAAGAAATTAGAAATATACAAACAGGATGAATACAAATGCCGTTATATGGAAAAGCTTATGATGGGAGTTCCTACATCGCACTGTATACTATATGGGTACAATATAAATGCTCACAATTGTGTCTTGCGCCATAGGATTTGGTGTGTTATGGTAATTTTGCTTTTATTCCAGGTGGCATGAATGACGTATATGCTGTATTCGCACACTGATGGACTTTGATTAAATACGCATTGCTTCCGACTATTTGAATTTCTGCAGTTTTGAACGATGGTACTGTACACATACGTATGTACATGAATAACATACATAAACATAAGTACATAAACAATGATGTGCATATCACTTAAAAAAAAAGGCGCAAGTGTAACGTTTTACTTCATTTGTCAACTTCCATGATCTGGTGCTATCTTTGAACTGCTGGGTGATCATGCAGCATTGCACATTTGGCTTTTCCATCACCGTTCAACTTGGGAGGTCCCAAACTTACTATGAACACATATAATGGCAGTTTTCATATAGACCATGGTTGACACATAAAATGGCATATTTCAGAAACGTTTACTCTTATCAGGTAGAACAAAATGTGTTACAAAGAGTCTTTTGAATTGGTAGGTATGGATCATTGTTATAGACATGATGGCGCAGGTCAATCCATTTGCGTTCAAATAACGTTCATTTCTTAAAGAGGATGGGGAAAATAGCCGATGGCTGATTCGAAGTACCCTTTTTGGGAATAGGCATAAACATCAAACTGCAAATTCACTGGACACATAGTACTAAACAAATAATATAAACTACTAAATGAATAGAGATGTTAAGTGTCTAAATACAAAAAATGCGTGTGACGCATTGTGACAGATCTAAGCTAGCCACACATATCTAACATTTGCTGGACGAAATCTCTGAAACGCTTTGGTATTCTATAGAAAGCCCATTGCTGCTTCTAATGAATCAAAATTTGAGACAAGAAAAAGACTAAGCAAATTTGTATGTTTTCCAAAATACAAAGATTCTAAACGATGGCTGGTAAATGACTAGCAAGAAGGATATTAGAAAACCTCGCAAGTATCGTTTGTCTCATGGTTGAGTAAAATGGACACTGAAAATAAAAACATAAAACAGAAGAAATAAAATCCAAATGAGTTTTCAAGTAAAAATAACAAAAGCAGTATGGGTGTTCGCTCAGACAATAGGTAAATACATTAGCGTTCCATGTGCTAAAATCAATTCACAAGCAATTGTTTAATATGTTGGACCTCCTAAGCTCGTGATGATGCTGGGGAAGTCTGGAGGGACCACCTAGAGGGAAACAATAATTGTTTAGAGCAAATGTTAAAACAGTTAACATAATTTATTATACGTATATTTTCTTGAGTAAATATTACGAGCTTATTTCAGAAGTGAATCTTTTATTGAAAACATCAATTCAAACTTCTCTTGTCACATGTGCACATTGCGTGCCGGATTACTACAGTTACATCTCTCAATGATTTGTGATGCTAGCAGATAATTCAATGAGTAACCCATATCCTATTTCATATCTAATATAGCACAAGTTTTAAGTGAACGTGTACCTTGGCAACATTTCGCCATCTTAGAGATGTGAAAATTGTTATTGTGCTGGAGATGTTCGCATTTTCACTGACAGTCAGGACACCTCTGCAATGGATTGATTCAAGCATATATGATAAAGTACAGAAACAAATCTTTCAGTGTGCCTATAAATCTGTTGTCTTTCACTGTCAAATTTAAAGTTGGAAAAGCTTCATGACAGAAAACATAAACTTTCAGAAAATAAAATGCAAAATACAGTTCTTGGCATGGAAAACATCAGCTGGTAAAGGAAATTCCAGACAGAAAGAAAGAATTCTCAATAAAACAGAATATCAATTATTAGGAAATAAACAAGATTTGGTCAGTGCAGCGAAAAAGTTTGTCTAGTTCTCTCGAGTCACACTTTTTATTGCAACTTTGATTCATTTATGGATCACTTGTAACACTACAGTATGGACTAATGGCAAAATGATGAATATATGGTGGCATAAAAGTATTACGCCTGAGACAAGTGTAAAGAACGATCCCAGTGATGTACATCATCATGTAATTGACTGCTGGTTAGATCATGGCCATTGGTATGTCTGGTATATCACAAATATGTACAAGTCTGCTAGTATTGCTCTTGGTTTGCATCACTTCAATTTCATTGATAGGGCACTGCACTGTTCAGGGATTATAGCTCTAGTGCTGTCTGAGTGCTTCACCCTGAGCACGATTGATGATGGACAAATCTAGGATGCAAAGCCGGACTGGCACATCAATTCATAATAGTTCTTAAGGTAGATATCAACATTATTTTTTCAAGATCCTCTAGTAGGAATAAATTAAAATTCTAAAACTTTTGTTCTTGATTCACTTGATGCGCATACAACACAAACCTATGAATAGAAGTTGGAATAACACCTCTATCGCTAATAAGTTTGAAGATATTCAACATTTAAACTTCTCAAGTGCCCCTGACTAAAATAAATTGAAATTCTTTAACTTTTGTTTGTGGTTCATTGGATGCGCTGACAGCACAAATGAATAATGTGATGTTGGAATGCCACCTCTATCTATCAAAGTTTTGAACATTTGAAGTGTAAAGATACCCCTAATTAGCATAAATTACAATTCTATAACTTTTGTTTGTGGTTCATTGGGTTGGACTACAGCCGAAATATACAAATTGAAGCTGAAATGGCACTGCTACCTATCATACGTTTGAATATATTCAACATTTAAATTTTCAAATGGCCCCAATTTGCGTAAATTGTAAAGCTGTCGCCCTTCTTTATAAAAGGAACGGGCTTTGTGTGGAGGTATAATCATACCCAGTTTGTAGTTTCCCCATGTAATGGCCTTCAAATGAAATGTCGGATAAATTTGCTCGTAAAAACTGAAAGAAAAAATAGATAGTAAAAAGACAGACAGAAAGAAAACAAGAGAAAGGAAGAAAGAAAGAAAAAAGAAAGAAAAAACAAAAGAAAAAACAAAAGAAAGAAAGAAAGAAAGAAAGAAAGAAAGAAAGAAAGAAAGAAAGAAAGAAAGAAAGAAAGAATTGGCATACAGACATAATACCATGGGCTGCATCTTTAGGAGTAGGCTTGGTATTTGAAGAAAATGAAAAGGTTTCTATACTGAGGTAAACATGCATCTTTCACAGTCGAGAAGCTACCCTTTTGCAGAATGTCATTATATGTCTGTCTTGTGACATGTTATGTATAAGGTGCTTAAGTTCCTCAAGCTTATAGAAACCTAAAGTGACATTTTGCAAAATTAAGAGAAACTTCAATGCAATCAAGAATGATTCAACAATGGTGACACGAGGTAAGCTACTGGGCACAACGTTGTTAATTATTTGCTTAGGAGACTTGAGCCGCTTTTTCGATATTTTTAGGAATGTTTTAAAATTTCAGATCTTCTTTTTCTGAAATTATGAAGGTATTACGTTCACTGGCTATAAATGTATTGAAGTATCAACGTTGGTTGAGTGTTGTCATTGTTCACCGACTGCAAAGCTTAACATGTATCCAAAACATTTGTTTTAAATTTAAATCAAGAAAAACAACGCCAATCATAGGGGATATAGGTTTTCTAAAATGCCGACCATATGCATTTCTGTAAGTTCTCTACTATGTGTAAGTTTTTATAGAAGTATTTGATAAAAACAAAGTGATTGATAGAAAGGAATTTTAGTTTGGTTGCTTGCCTTTTCAAAGTTATTCAACAACAATATATTTAACGTGCCGGTCGCCTCTTGGCATTTTAATTTCATTCCCCTTATGTGTGTGTGTGTGTGTGTGTGTGTGTGTGTGTGTGTGCGTGGGTATGTGTTTGGTTTTGTTTGTTTGTTTTTTTCTCCTATTTGTTTGTTGTTGTTTTTTTTGTTTTTGTTTTTTGTTTTTGTTTGTTTGTTTGTTTTTTGGTTTTTTTTTTTTTTTTTTTTTTGGGGGGGGGGGGGGTAGGCGTGCCGTTACTGTCCCGTGTACCACACGCTTTATTTGATTCGTTTATAGCAATCAAACTGGTTTCACAGTCACAAGCAAAATAAAGGTCAAGGTTAGCGACCACAGTTTTCAAAGTATCGTTGACAGTGAACGCTAGGTTCAGCAACGCAGGTCCCGTAGTAGGCTCAGTCACGTATTGTAAATGTAACAGGAGTCATATATTTAGAAATCTATTTAAATGCAGTATTGCAATTGGTACTATTCAAGCTTATACTTGGCAGATGAAAGGTAGAACGCGAGTAGAAATCTGGTGCTTCCAGCAGCACCCCCATCGCTAAACATACGTTTGCTTTACAGAGGGGAATTTCGTCGATACGGTCTTGCTCTTTTTCATCATTTCTTTTAGGATTTCGAGGGGAAACCGGTGCTCAAAACAGTTACCTATCCTTCATCGTTTCCAAATCCGTCATTGCAGTTGACACGTCCAATTCGTCACCGAAACTAAATTTAGTTTAGTCGGAGACCCGACAGGCTATTCATAAAGAGTGGTCAGCTCAAATTTTTCGCCTCCAATTGTGAGGGGACAGGGGTCAGACATGAACAAATTCGGCGTACAAAGCAGCCTCTGCCTCAAGTGGCAAACATCGGTCCTCATTGCGAATGCTACCAATCCGCCGGCATTGGTAATGGACGTGTAAGAGTGAGCGCAGTTGGAAATCGACCGCGAGCTTCGTTTGCAGTGACGAGAAAATTACAGCTCGAAGGATCGATTAAAGATTTCAAAGCATAGCGAATGCCAAACAGTATCAAGCGGTAACACCGGATCAAACCTTCTTACCTCATCTTTGGCTTTGTATGTCCAAACTAACAAATGCTTCGCGCCCGTGCTGCCCTACAAATATTAATGGCATCACTCTGAAAGCTTTCTTAGATGAGAGGAATGAAACCCTTGCTACTTATGGATAGCCCATCGAACACGACCATGTCTTCCTATTTTTTCTGATACAAACATTAACACGACCTTGCCCCCTATCGATGATTTCTCCTCTCAGAAGACGGGCCGATCACGCCCTCCGGTAACGTTGGCCCCAGGCCTCACATGGTTCAAGAGTTGTCATGTGGAAACACAGAACATGTAATCGACATTACTTTGCACGTACTATCAAACATTGCCCTTTTAGCATTAACCAAAAGTTTGATACCTTATTTTTATTGCAGGTGCACAAGCTTATATTTGCTTCATTAAATACCAGAACTTCAAAAACAGACGGTTCATACAATGTAACCATCGAAAGAGGGAACGCGAGATTGATTTAGAATCATGAGCAGACATGCAATTACTATGCTCAATTGAGCACATGGCCCCATAGGGTGTTCGCAAATCTAGAATGTCTGATCGTGTAATGGGTGGCCGATTGAAACTGTGCTTTTTTTATTTAATGTAAAGACTGTTTTGACACTGTTATGCCACATAATGTTTGCCTCATGATCACTAAGGTAAATCTAAAAAAAATTTTTTAAAAAAATTTAAAAAATAACATGGACATGCTTTAGCCGACATTTATGACTCCGATGTCGTTCCGTTTCATATGGAGACCCTTGCACGTAAATGCGGAGTTTTAAATTTTATCGAACATTATTTCTGTAATTTGCAAACAGAGTAAATGTAGTCACAGCGAGAACATAGGCCATTTGTGACAGTAGGGTGTTTATTCTGTATGTGGTGTGATTTTTGTCAAGTTGCTGTTCCCTACTCTCTATGCATTGAATCTACTGTCCTTATCGAGTGAATATCTGGCACTAACGTCACAGAGTTCTGCAAAGTTTGCCACATATAGGAAAGAAGTAACGCATGCTTGATAAATGGGGTTCGGAGACATGTATGTACTAGCCCTTGTTATAGACTGGTACTAACTTGAAAGAAATACTGCCCTTTTTTTCAAAACGTAATGAAATGTTACTCTTCATTCCCATCCATAATTCGCATATGCTTAGTGTGATCTCATTAAATATGAGACGTTTGATATGTCGATTTATGAATGGCATATCGTCAAGTTGAGAGTTATTGAACTGGGTAATGTTTTTATTGCATAAAAAGAACTAATAAGACTTTAATTCCATTATGTTTTGTAATCCCTACCTGGTTACTCTATCAGGACATGTTGTTAAATTTGCGATAACTTTACCCAGTACATGCTGGGAACCGGGCAACCAGTTTTTGCCTCGTAAAACTGTGGACCAAGAGCAGCTTAAGTCGATGGGCCTTCACCGTAGAACTTTAATAAATGCCCAACAACTGATAAAAAAGTCAAGATACAGGATAGATGACTCTTCCAGTGCCAATTGCAACTAAAGTCAAACTATTTAAAACGAACTGCTCTGAATTATGAAAAGGGTGTTAGAGTCATGCTACTTGTGGGAAAAAAACTTGATTCAAGTCCTAGCATGCTTGTAGTTGCGTGCAATATAACAGTTCAAATCAATAGCTTTGCTTGGCGAGCTCGAGCCAATGGCAACATAGTGGCGAATGTATGCCGAGAAATGCTGTTGATTCAGTCCAAAATGTGGCTTTGATAGAGATAAAATTATGAAGCCTTGTTAGTCACTTTACCTTGAGAAGCAACGAGGCATATTCGAAATATAACATCCAAACATAAAGGTAGAGCGTTAACTTGAAACGGAACGTGACTGTAAAGTATTGTCACCGCAGCTTCAGGCTCACGGCTCAGTCACAGTGTAACAAAGTTACATTACGGTTTCTACAAATACATCCTGCTTAAGTTGCACGATTCATGTCTGGCGGCACTCGCATGATGACTTGGAACATCAAACCAGACAACTCAAGCTGCATTATTCGTGTTTATTGACGGTCAGGGGATCGCTTCGGTCGTCAAATTAGATACTTGTAACGTCAAGTGAACGCACTTTGCTACAAAAGTGGATAAAAAAGACAAACCAGGAAGATTGTGACAGTCCTGGGCTCATCTGAACTTGGATGCACAAATGGAAGTAATCTGTTGACCTTGGGATGATATTAAGTGACCTTTGTTCCAGACCATCATAGGTCTTATATAGAATATCAGTCTTTACCCTTAGAGTTCATGAGTCACCGTTCATTTTAGAGCCAGCAACGTTTAAAGGAAATGTAAAGAATATAATTTTTTCCAAGAAATAAGCCAATATACGTTAGTTTGACCTTTCAAAATTACTGAAGAACAAAATTAACAACACCAAACGAAACTTCGTGGTATTTCATTTGCAATGTATGGTTGTTTCAGTGGGACACATTGAGCTTTTCTTTTGAGTGAATGCTCGCAAATAAGAAAATTTTATATTACCAGCGAAATACATGCCATTTTCACAGTGACTTTTAGCTCTCCTGTATGCATGAAAGCAATGTTTGAGTTGTAAAAAATCATTTCATCCTGGTTAAAAGTCTAAATAGTGGCTCAATGTGCTCCAATCTCGCATATTTCCCGTGTTGATTACGCTGGTATTGATTATACAGAAAACAACACATTTTCCATTTTATAATTTAGATCGGAAACACTTTTATAATTAAGATCGGGAAAAAGTTATTATTGTATCCAGTGTGTTTGCGGTACTATGTTTGAACATTTGAAAAAATAGTGGTAAACATGTCTTACTTCCTTTCTCATTATATTCAAAATGTGACAATGTGCCTGCAGAATTTGATAGTTCTTTACCAAGCGTCAAGCTTTTGTGTGTAAATTGCAATTTTTGTTGTTGTTTTGTTGGTGTTGTCGCAACAGCAACAAAATAGTTTTTGTTGGAAGATGATCGGGTATGCACTAATACATCACTTTTCCTGAGAAACCCTTGGATCTCACTGCAAGTCCCCCCCCCCCAAAATGCTTGATATTTTGTTAGTGCAATCATAAATGTGTTGAACATAAATATGAAGAAGCCGTTGACTTCTTTATATCAAAAAGTCCAAAAATAAGATGAAAATTTTAACAATCCTGAAACGTAAGACACTGTCAACAAACAATCGAATAAGAGCAACAAAAGCACATACCAGATTAAACAACATGACCAGCATTTATAAACAAAAAGATCCTGTGTCCTGTCCTGTACAGACGTGCAGATTATGCACGTCCAAGAGATTGCGCAGGAACCAGCCCTTCCTACTAAAGCATACTAGTAAGCTGTATCTGTACCAAAAAATGCGGCCAAAACGAAAATAAACAATAAAAAAGCGAGTAAAAGCCGACATGATTTGCCGCTCAAAAAACTCGGTGCAACAGGCAGTGAGTGATGACAAAGTTCATTCTTCTATTTACTCGTAAAAGAAATTGCTTTCCGGTGAAACAAATTTGCGTGAAGAAAACCTGCCACTGCATCTTACCTAGTGCGATAAAAAACAAATTTTTCAGACTACAATTTTCGCGGCAAATGCACGTGGGTAGGGCAACCTCAACGACCCACTTATACAACTCTCCCGTCGGGAATCCCATAGCTTGTTTGTTTCATGTGATCCCGATTGGTTTAAAATATTTTATTAAACAATCGGGGAACACGGTTGCCCCATAGAAATACATGTTGTTTTCTCAGATTACACAAATGATTTGTTATTATTTGAATATCAAAAGCAAACTACTGGTATACTTTTCACTTTTGCACATCGTTTACTGGACGTATTTATTCAGGGGGAAATGCTACCAAACCAAAGTTAAACAAAACAAAACAAAAACAAAAACAAAAAACCCCAATAGATACATAGATAGATAAATTAATTAATTAATGAATAAATCACAGACAAAAAATGGTAAGAATGTGGGAAGGAGGAATGTGTTGTTTTACTTAATACTAGATCATTATATAAGTGTAGCTTTCTAAAAGAGAATATTCAAAATCACCGAAGCATTAATACTCTTAAATGCAGTCCACGTACCGACAACGACATGTTCATTTCTTGGCGTTTACTTGTAATTCACTTGATAATCACAAGCCTGAATAAAATCCAAGGAGTTTAAATATCTCCCAGATACACCAGTCAGCTTTCTTGGTAATATCAAATGCCATGCACATTGACCTTTTGCTCCAATACAGCGCTTTGCTACATTTTCTTATTAAAATATGAGAGAAGTAGAAATCCACGAGGTTAATGCACGTGTGATCTTGTCGACAGCTCTACACGGCGCGACGACCGAGAGCGTTTTAGCCAGGGATATTTCTGTTTCACAACGGGAACGCGCGCACGTATGGGTTAACGTGTGCCTGGATCACACCAGTATTTGCCTGTGTACGTCGACAGACATTACATGAGGAATTCAATCCGGAAGTCACTTAAGTGCATCGTTTCATATTTCTGTGGACACCATTTTATGCATTTTGCCCTTTTTTACAGGACGTAAATACACTCCATTCAAATAAGATCATTATGTTTCTCTTTTTCTTATGTAGTTTGACGACAATAGTGGTAGCGTTTATGAATCTTGTGGAAGGAAGGCATATTGATACTGCAGAGGTCCGAGGAAATTGTTTGTCTAAGAGTACAGGGATACCTTAAAATATGTCATACTTTCCAAGTAGCAATGAACATGTAATGTGTACACTTGTGGCGTCTCTTTCTCGAAGATCAATTTTTAATAAGAACGCATTTAGATTTCTGTGAATTTTGCTAAAAAAAAAAACGATTAAGTTGCTTTCTAACAAAACAAGGGGGAGGGTCGAGTGAAGCCTTATTGAGATTGTACATTAACCCAATCCCCCACAAAGATCAAAATATCTTTGTAGGTTTTTGATGATGTATTGCCACAAATGTGGTGTCTGATAGAGCTGACGAGGTACGTAGCTAATTAGATTCATCGCACTGTGAAAAATACTACTTTGCCTCTAAAATACGCTCCAATAATGTGCCAGTATCCCTTGTGCTCTGAACATACCAATAACATATCGACTGAATGTGCCTCAAACGTTTCTTTTTTTCAGTTTGATAATTCAGGCTTGCAAGTTGTTGAATATGCAACGGTCCACATCGGGTACACTCAGCCATATGGACTATTATATCGATATTTCACGTGGATGTACTTTAAATGATGCGATTAATCTGCACTGGTGGAACGATATTTAATTAAAAAATCCAATACATAATGCTTGGGATTTTTTTTTCTGTCGTCGAAGTACACGGGTAATAATTATGAATGTCTTTTTCAAATGGGACGGAATATTGATGCATTCAGCTTTAAATGGACTGCGGCTTATCTTCATTCACATTATCCGATTGTTGCAACTTTTACTTGGACCTTTGCAGTTGATTATGGATATATATATATATATATATATATATATATATATATATATATATATATATATATATATATATATATATATATGTATATATATATATACATATATATATATATATTTATCTTCTAATCATGAATTAGCTATCTGGCTTTTGGATGAGGTACGTCCAGTTCCCCCAGATAGCGTAGGCTGATACGAAAAAAAATCATGTTTACTGCGGCATGCCATATTACTGCGCTTTGATGGCAGCATAGGGCAGGATGACTTCTTTGCAGTTGATTTTTTACCGTTTGAACGGCTGCAATTGGCCAGATTTGAGTTGTGAAAGTGTTTAAACAAAGGCGACCATAAGCATCTTTAGAGACAGCTGGATGCACAATAATGTATGCACGATTCTCATATGAAAGGAACGTATTTTGCCAAAGATATATATAAATATATATATATATATATATATATATATATATATATATATATATATATATATATATATATATATATGTATATATATATATATATATATACAATACATTTCAGTGTTGTTTACAAATACAACAATTAAAAAATTACAAGAAATATAGTCACGGTCCTGTCGACTAAAATAGCATCCACTGCAAATGTGTCACCTTGATTGCAGTAAGTACAGTCCTTGATGGTCAAGTCACTCCGACAAAATATTTTTACTCTTAATAAGCTAACATACGTGACTCTTACACTTGCTTCTCGATAATTGAAGTGTGCGGCTCTGATGTTTGAAGTTTACGCTTTCCCACTTAAATCGCCCAGAAGCGCCCGGATGTAAATTGTAATCTGCTTTGCTCTTTTTAATTATTATTATTATTATTATCACCATCGTCATTACTACTACTACTACTACTACTACTACTACTACTATTATTATTATTATTATTATTATTATTATTATTATTATTAATATTATTATTATGAAGTTAATAGAAATATATTTTTGTGGAGAACTGTATATAAGACCTAGCAGGTGTGGGCACTACAAGTCAATAGTTTTCCTTGGAACTGGTTGGACGCATTATGCCCAATCCACATCGCGGAAAAGTATTGACCCAGTCTTATTCTCAGGAGGGAATGTTAATGTCTTTAGCATCAATACGTATGAGGAGATGTAAATATGTATGACATTTTCAGCTCAACTATCTCGTCGGTCAACTACAATCAAGGAAAACTACAGAATCAGTTAGCCACACTTCAGGGACACTTGCAGTGCAGATTACTTGCAAGTTTGCAAGTTTATGCTGTTTTTTTTTATTTTCATTTCTTCCAAAAAGGAAGTTCTATCGCTAAATCTTGACAGTGAGTTCCCATGAAATTGCATACCAAGCTTTCTGTGTAACTTTGGACCAATATTTGTTCGACGAATGGCGCATTTTGTTTTTTATGTTCTAATGAAAGAATTTGTGTTTGTAATTTCCACCTCTTCTCCAATCCACTTTCCCACCCCGCCCCTGTTTCCCGCCAAACTTGGCACACTGATTTTGGTCTGTTTCAGGTTTGGCTACTCGGGGTACTATAATTTTTTTTTTTTAATTTCCGTGTCTTTTTTTCTAAATTTTGCTGTGATCAATAAGAGTAAATAGTGGCATGGTTGGTAAAATACGCGTGGATATATGTAAGCACATCTCATGCAGAGTCGCATTCATATTTCTATATGTTTGCAAGCCGCAAGCTGTTGGTGTTTGTACAAAGTCAGCTGTGCACACGCTCTTTTTCACCGTTTTCTGATAGCTAACCATAATTTTAAAAAGGCCGCATTTAGAGTTCTCGAGCTGAAATTTTCGTGATAATTTAATGTTTAATGGAAAATTAAAGGATGCAAGTTTTGAAACACATGAACCTTGTTCATGAATATATTTAGCATTTTCATTTTGCTTTCATAGCTGCTCTTGGAATAGTGCGGTCGTCTCTCGTTTTATAATTAGGCAAATATTAAGAACCGTTGTTTCATTTTTCATCTTATCATTATAATTACTATTTTCATCGTCATCATCATTATCGTTATCATTATACTTATTGCTTATATTATCATCATCATTATTATTATTATTATTATTATTATTATTATTATTATTATTATTATTATTATCATTATTATCATTATTACTTTATAATGATAACAATATATGATTATTATTATTAGGCGAGCTTTATTTGAGACTTGGCATTATTCGTTTAACATAGTGTTAGGCCTACAGAAATCTTAACCAAATGTTGACTATGTCTTGTTCAGAATAAGACTGATTCAACAGGTTTCCTTGGCGCGGCTTCGGCGCATTTGCGCCAGGGAGAGCTGTTGACCTGAGGCGTACATTCACGATAGATTTAATGTATAATTCTAAGTAAACATGTTTTCTATGTAAATGAATTTAATTAAAAAAGTAAAGCAGATGGTCATTTACTTCTAGGCGTTTTTGGCCCATTTGCGCTCCATAGTTGTGATAGAGCTTCTGTTTTTATAATTTTCTAACCCCTAATAGTCACATTGCATCGAACCTGTTTTCCTGCTTGACCATATTGCTACCTGTGTATTAACTGATGGACACCACGGTTTAAACAGACATTACTATTCATTTATAAGCCATAACCCAAACTTTAACACGATAGCAAAGGGCATAATTGGCGATATCAGGCTGCACATGACATTTGCGCCCATTTTGAGGGGCGCATGAAGCGTCGGGAACCAGCTTATTTTCACCTAATAACTAATATTTGGCTTAGAAAATACAAATGATGATGATGATGATGATGATGATGATGATGATGATGATGATGATGATGATGATGATGATGATGATGATGATGATGATGATGATGATGATGTTTGTTTGTTTTTCACGCTGGTGGGACGTAAAGTTGCAGTCATACACGTACCCAGGAAGCTGTTTTGAGGTTTGCTCATCATTTGTGCATGAACCATCGGCCCATTTAGTATTGGACAGATAGAAATATCAATGGAAGTGTGTGCTGCGGGCAGTTGGCAACGCCAGGCCTCAATTTGACAACATCCTCGCACAGGACTACACACTGTTCTACTTAGACCAACCAATACAGTAACCGGGTGGATGCAACGTGGCACACAAACCTATTGGCAACATTTTATTGGTCTACGCCGTGAACATTTACGTTAAAAATTCTCAGAATCACGATTGTTATGTTTTGTCACGTCAAGAGGGGTACTAAAAAGGTTTTCATATTCAGTTCCCAACCCTAACCCCGTCTCGTCACGAGATCTATAGGGCCACTGGTCTCGAGACGGGGACTCAGGGTCGGTTTATGCACTGATACAGCTTCACTCATGCTAAAATGTAAAAGATCGACGCCATTCTTGTATCCGACCAGAACATACCTGCCAACCGTCCAGGGTGTTCCTGGACGGTCCGGAATCAGGGCCCTGTCGCGTCCGTACCGGTTTTCATTGTATTTGTCCAGGAATTGACCAAAATAAACCCATCCACCCCCACCCTCCAAAAAATGAAAGCCAAAAAATAATGATTTTCATAAAGGAAAGAAAAGAAAATGAGCACCTTGAAATTATAAAATTTAGACATTAAGCATTTGAACACCTAGATTTCAAATCAGAGCTAACAGCCTGTTTGACACACGTGTACGCATTGCTGTATTTTTTTGACATGGTGCTGTGGGTTTTGTGATTATTAGGTGCTAGAAATCGGGATCTGTCCATTCATGTCTAGTTTTTATTATTGTGTGATATGATTGTAAAAACAAATATTCTGACCAACATGGGTGTTTTTGTTAATCTTATCCACAGAAGCGTATAAATTTTGCCCTGAAATTGCACCAGAATGCACCATTTTGCTTGTTTGTGTGTGTGTGTGTGTGTGTGTGTGTGTGTGTGTGTGTGTGTTTGTGTTTTAATATTCGGGGGGGGGGGGGGGGGGGCAGGGGCTTCCCGCGCTCACGTGCATTTGTCCAGGAATCAGACTTTCCAATGTTGGTAGCCCTGCCAAAATTAGATTAGAGTTACCATAATTTGGGCAGCAGTTGAGATTTCAATTCTTTTCAACCAGGTTGGCGACTCGCACTTGGTGACTACATTTGTATCAATGCGGTCCCCGTCCGGGGTCTGAGTTAGGCCTACGTGGACAAAAAGATCACAAATTTGCTACTTCGTTGTCAATGGTGCACTTTAGAATTAAAACGTCAATTCATTTCCTTGTTACTATTCCCGCATTCACGCGGAAATTATAAATTTCTTGGCACATTTGTGTCAGAAACGTGAACTGTTTTGTGAAGTACAGACTTAAAGTATTTTGTTTTCATTCGAATACAATCTATTTTTTCTGCATTTCTAGAAAATGGTCTTCTGAAATTTATGTCTGACGGCAGGCAGGGTTCAAACAAATGTGTAAATCTTGGATATAACCTGGAGATATAGGATATAATTAATAAGTTCTTTGGGTGGAATTTTTGTAGGAAGTAAGATGTATTAAAACCTGTTTGAAATTGGAATGTTGGTCTTCAAAATACATGAGGATGCACCAATGCAGCACTCCTTTCAACACAGGATTAAAATGGGGTACCCTTTTTCACCTGGTGTAGGATTAAAATGGGGTATTATTTAAAATTGTCCGAGGCACCCACCTGCCCTGATGTTGAGTATCTGCCCCCCCCCCCCCCCCCCCCCCCCCCCGTAGAGAGGCTACACCTGTTCCTGTCAAACAGAAGCATTTTAATACGATGAGTTTACTTTCATTAAAACTTCTGATTTCAACTGGGGTAACATTGACGAAGAAAAACGAACAGGCTAAATATTTGAAATAACTAGCACTAGTCTTGCCCATCTATTAGCATCCAAAAAATGTTCAGCAACTCAGTAAAGCTTTACAGCTGCGGTCGCTGCTGCTCCCTCCGTACTTTATTGAAGTTAGCAGACCATTGGGTAGCAGACAAAAGTATCACGCGTTGGAACAGCATTATGCCATGTTAATGATATTCACCAACATTCTCGTAATGAGTGAATCAGGATTTGTAAACTGCCATTTTTCCAACGAAACGTGAACATTTTAACATCATATTATACATGTAAAGCATAAATTCTACCACATTTGTCATATGTACATGTTCAAATCTGAGGGCATTCCCTGTGGGTAGCTCACTTTCATGTCTTTTAAGTTTCAACAATTAATAAATCCTCTCCCTCCGTATCTCTCTGATTACAAAACCCACTTTTAGGTAGAATGTCCAAATAGTATTAAATGCCACAGGGTTCGCACTACGAGAATCAACTCGAATGAGTACACATCAACAGAAATCCACTCGGTTTCCTGACCTAAATTCAGCCCATGATTGGGCAATTCGCTCCGCTAAGAGTGTACTTGTGCGGTGATTGGGGAGCACATGATCCACCTGTGTGCAAAATTGCTACTTGTGGGGTGATCCCCAGAAGTAAAAGGGGATATTCATATGTAACTGCGATCCTGTGCACTTCCTGTGTTGCCGGGGCAACAGACTGATGCTTCCACCATGATCAGGGCAGATTTGTATTATATACTACAGGAACATCCATAAATAACACATTTTCAACTAAAAGAGAGCCGATTTCTAATCAATTTAGGCATCCTTAATGTTTCAAATATGTGTTAATACATTTTCTTAATATTATTCTGTGTTCGTGTTGTTAATTTTATTGGGAAAGTACGTTTGACCATGCTAAATACATGGATCCGCGCAGATGCAGGTGGCTCCCTCTTTTGCTCGATAGGTGTTAGAGTAGGACCGCATTTGAATATGAATACATCATAATGGTGCTTTAAGTGCTTCATGGTCATTTTCACCTCAATTGTGAAGTTTATAAAAAAGTAATCCCACGCCCAAAGTGAAATCCTGTCTGTACATAAATATACTGATAGACAGAAGAAGTGGGGAAGTATATCCGTAGGTGTACGTGTGGGATGATTGGGAAGTACATGATCGACTTCTGTGGAAAACTGGGTGATCTTTACATGTAAGAGGTGTTCAAAATGCTTCATGGTCATTCTCAACTCAGGTAAAGTTTAAAAAGAAAACACCCCGTAGCCCCACAAGTACTGGGTGTACTCCCCAAACCGCACAGGTCCCATCCGTCACCCAACAAGTCGCAATTTGCACAGGTACCTATGAGAGAGTACGTCGGTACGGGCCGTACACCAGCAATTATTTGCTATTCGTACGGTAGTTATTGTTATGCAAATAGGACCCGTCCCTCCTGCATATGACTTGATAGTGTAATGTTCCAAAATTCTACATTTTCAACCAAATTTTCCACCTGTTTAATATCAAGAATACCATACGTGTACAGCCTGGTGTACTTGTTAATACTAATACAATTTAAGCCCTTTTCATACATTTTCTGCATTCGATTTGGTAGTCTGTATTCAGGCTCAATGTGAAATTGCTAAATAGTAATGTACAGTATTCCGATGCTCATTAAATACATACATTTCTAAGAAGCATTCCTCTTTTGTATGACTAGATAGATCTTAAATATAATTAAGTGTTATATGTCCCATACATGTACATGTATAACTTAGTTTCAACATGTCTGCTACTATGAGACTGGTTTCTGTACGTCTTTCCACACTAATAAATTGAGATGTTGTTCTGCATTACACTAACACTACAATATTCTCCACTTCAAAGTGTAACAAAATGTATTTCTCAACTTTTTCAGTGCCACATTTTGAACTGAGCCAATATAGGTTCTCGCTGGTGAGAAGCTGCTGACATGGGCAATTCTGTCTGGAAGTAAAATTGTGCATGCTGGTATTCTAATGAAAGATCCCCTCACAAGGAAAATGAACCTGTTATCGTTTTGATAATTTCGACAAGTACAATTAAATTACAACGATTTTTGGCGCAGTTGGCGCAGAGAGAGTCAAAGTGTGACACGGAAGTATTTTTCGAACAGTCAGGGCCCTTTAGAGATTATAAATGCGAATTAAGGAATGTCACTTGCATGATTTTAATATCGGGAAAAACATACCGCGAATATTAATAGACCTAATGCAACCAATATGAGCGTATTAGTTACATAATGTTACGTCTCGACCACCATTTCAAAGACTTCTTTGTCTGAGCACATCATCCATCACCATTGCATTGGGTCCTCACAATGTTTCAAAGACCTGACAGTCCCGGTGACACCTCCACTCAGTTTCTGTGGATCAGTTGGGGGACTTCCAGTATGTACACTCCCCCATTCTTCCTTCTTCCTCAGGCGCCATGAATGGCTTGCTCTGAAGAGCAGGAAGCTCTGTCAATTTTCGGAGATGCAGTTCTAGTGCTGTGCACACTGCCTCTACTGAGGAACTTGTTGTCTAAGCTCTCCTAGTTTCTTCAGAGATAAGACAAGTTTATATCTGACCTACATATACCCGAGAGAATTGAAAAGAAAAAGAGCTGGTTGAGTTGTTTCCAAACTAATTTTTTCCAAGATGGTGTCTGGCAGGTCAGATCGCAGAAAGAGGGACGACAGTGGCAGCCAGGCAATTGCTGCATGGCAGTGTGCCATTGCTCTGAGGCCAGAGGCCTCTTCTTCTCCACTATTGGCAAAAGGTCAGGAAATAAACTCCTAGAATCACTTACGGCCGCCTGGGACGAAGGCAAACATTGTTTTGGTTGTTCTCCACAACCTGGCTACATGTGTTCTCAAAAGAACACATGGAGGGTTTGTGGTTAGGTGTGGAGATGACAAGTGGCTGCTCTATGAGCAGTCCTGGGGGAACAGCGAGAGGGCTAAGCAGAACTTGCTGCTAAACACCACCCCATTGAGTCTGGCTCTTCAAAATCATCTACCAATATGATGCCACATGAGAAGTGGAAGCAAAACCCACATGGTGACAACCGAAGTTCCCTCAGTCACTGACCCAAGACTTGGTAGTTTTGGAGTGTATGGCCAGGCAACAGATGCAAATGAACATGCTCCGGTCACTGTTCCCCTCTAATCCCATCACTTTGGATCCCCATCCAAAAAGGCAGGCTATGCACCACCTAAATCTTCAAGCCCAAACCCCTTGATCTGAACACTCGGACATCAATGCAGCCAAACAGGTGAAGCGAAAATGGAGAACTATGTGTCCTTGTACAGGCTGATTCCCTCAGAGCTGGGGTTGAACCTCGGGCATCCTGGACCAAAGAAAACTGTTTCCCAATCTCCCAGCTCCAAGAGCTTGGGTTGAAAGTGCAGGTATATTGAAGCACCTGAGGTGGTAACAAAATCAGTGGTGGTGTCTTCCTGTGGGGAGCTTTCAGCTACTGTGATTGCAGCCCTTACCTGCCCCCAAATGCCAAGACTGGTGCCTCAGAGCCTTGTGCTGGCAGTCCTGGCTGCTCAAGCTCTGGTACAAACCTGGATCTAGTAAGTGGCAGTCCCACTGCATCCTGACTTCAAGCTGGATCCCCTGCTTTTCCGCACTTGAGAGGCAAGTTGACCACATTTTTTGGACAGAAGCTTCAACTTCATGCACCCTGCCAGTACTCCTGTAGTGTCTGAGCTGTTCATCTCAAATGAACAGCTTGCTGCCTCTGTCATGACCCAGCTCTCACTTGACTTGCAGGTTCTGGGGTTCCCATAACTTCTGCAGGTGTCTTCCAGCCAGCCAACACCAAGTTGGCAGCAGTTGCAGCTCCTGTCCCAACCTTCATGGGAAGAGCGGACATGGGTTGCAGAGGTGATACCAATGACAATTTCTGCAGTAGTTGGCTGATCCTGGCACTACTTTGCCTAGATTTTCTGTGTTTTACACACACACACACACACGCACACACACACACACACACACACACACACACATCACTCTGGAACCATGCACACACTTAAGCCTGATTGTGAATTTTTCCAAGTCCAGCCCAATGCCAGAGCAGACCTTTGCCTTTCTCTGCATCAAGCTTGCTTGGGTCAGCTTCATGTGTTGTCCTTCAGAGGACAGTTGGGAGAAACTCCAGCTCAAGCTCAAAGCATTTCTGGCTCATGAAGTTTACTCAGCCTGGCAGTGGTAAACCCTGATAGACTTCCTGACCTTGATGGACGCTCAGGACCCCCTGGGCTAACTACACTGTGGTCCCTAACAGCACGCTCTGTCGGACAGATGGTCAAGGCACCAGAGTTAGCAGGTACAGTTGCCAGTACTCCTACAGGACTGCTGGCACCTCCTTTGGTGGACCAAGCAAGTTAATGTGTCCCCCATTGTGGATCCCCAGCCCCTAGGGGTGGATACTCTAACCATGGACTGGAGGAAACTTTGGGCCTATGCATATCTGCCTCTGGAGATCCTGCTGAGGGTCCTGCAGAAGGTTTGACGGGGTGACTGCAACATGATCTTGGTCACCCCCTGGCAAAGGAGGACAGACTGGTCCTTGGACCTTGTGGATTTAAGAGTTGAGCCACTGGTAAATTTACCAGCATGGCCAAATGTCTGGTGGAACTGCAGAAGAGTGTGTTGAACAGGAACACTCAAGTGCTCAATCTCCACACTTGCCAGTTGTCACACAGCACATCCTTGACAGAGGTTTCTTGGAATCAGTATATAGATAGAATTGCAAAGGGGGAGGGGGGCTTTGAGACTCTTTTATAGTGGTTTAACTCAACTTGATGGGAAGTGTTTTCAGATTTGTGCACTGGTTGGAATATACATCCATGGTTTCTGCCTATTGTGGACATTGCAGACTTCCTGCCTTTGCCAGTGGGAGGTCCTCAGTAAGAACTCGAGAACCATGAAGGGGTTTTGTTCTGCCATCTCCTCAACTATGACCAACATCTCACACATGTTCACATAGGGAACGATCCTTATTTGTTGGCATTGGTAGCCTCCTTCTACATGGACAGACCAGCTGACAGGCAGGTCCTACCATGGCAGACCTCCCAGTACTCTTATCCCTATGCCTGTTGAGCACCTACAATACCCCCATGCAGTGGACCTCAAGTGCTGGGCATGGCAAACTTGTTTTCTCTTAACCCTCACTTCAGGGGCTAAAAGAAGTGAGATCCATGCTCTGGCATATGACCAAATCCAATGGTCACCTGACCACTCCCAGGTGACCATGAAACCTCACTTGGGCTTCCTTGCAAAGACCCAATTGGGTCGAAATCCTTCTATGGCCTTTAGGGGTTTTACCATGCCTGCTATGGTATACTGCTCCACTCCCTGAGGAAAGATTCATGCACATATTGAGAGCTCTGAGCTGGTTTTTGTCCCTCATGGACAGTATCTGGGGTCAGATGGCTGCCCTCTTTTTACCTAGGGACAAGCCCCAAATGCACCACATCTGCCAAATATGCTCTTGTTGTGGATTGAGCAGACCATCCCAAAGGCCAAGTAGAATGCATTTTATAGGCCTTTGGCGCTAAAGTGGGTCTCAGCTAGGGTTCATCAGTTGCCAGCCTTTAATGCTTCCTTGCATGTGCTTGGAAACATTGCTGTTGTCCATATCCTCAGGGCTGGTGCTGGTGATCATCTATGACCTACCAGCATGACTTTACAATGCTTGAGGAGGGCGTTTATGCCTTTGCTGGCACAAGAGGCTCCTTTGCATAGGTTCCTGATACTTGTCCCATGGATTTTCCCTGTCCCCTCAGGGCAGCCATCATGTCCCAGCTTATAGTGCCCTTGGGGTTTAGACTCAAATGCAGTCTATAGGTCAGCATACCTTGAAAAAGTAGGCTGGACCTTTTCTCAAACATGTATCAGGTTGATGTCCATGGCGCCTGCTAGGCCAAGAGACAGCAGATCTGTTAAAAGGACACTGCCTTAAAGAATCATATGATTGACCCAGGCTGGAAGATCTTATCCAGAAAGTGGCTGTAGTGTGCCATTATTTTGTAGTAAAGTCATGTAAAACACAGTCACAGCATATGACACATAACAAAAACGTTTTAAGCCGCCCTTCTCTGACACAAATTGATCAACCCTGGCTGAAATACTTTTTATGGAGACAGTGGCCATGGTGTGCCATTTCTTTGCAGTAAAGTTAACTCAAACACAGTATTTTATTTCAACTTGGAGGCAGTGGAGGGTCAACGTGGGCATACTCTATAGCTGCATAGGCCATAGCCATGGTTGTTTGGTGTATGGTGAAACAGAATAGCCATAGCCCTGGTTAAAAACTTTATCGAGAAAGCTGTCATCATAAGCCGTTTTTTTGCAGTTAAGTCAACTCAAACACAGAGTTTTATTTCAACTTGTCTGGAGGGTTAACTTGGGCCCAGGTGTCTGCTCTCCACGTTACCCAGGCAAACGGTTGGTAAAGTAGTTTTAAAACATGACTTTGTGTCTTAACTTTAATCAGCCAATGGGTTGTGTCTGAAGCACTTATCGTCAGTTACACATCCATATTCAACATGATACCTTGACTGTCAAGGAGGTGAATCATGCACCATTTAGAACATGGGGTAAAGCAAGAGCCACACATCATGGAACCACAGTCCAAATTGACATTTAATCATGCCAAAACACAAACATATTTAAATGATAAATACTAATGATGCAGTCTGCACAGAACACAGCCAGAAAATGTCCTCATTACAAATGTCCACCATGTCCATGTTGTAGATATCACAAATATTGGGGACATTTCAAGATTGTACATTTTGCTTGGGGGGGGGGCAGTCGCACAAAAATTAAGGTGATTTGTATATCAAAGTGAACTGTTGCCACAGCATATATCAGATCATTTTGGGTGTTCTGAAATATTTGCAAATAAATACTTTTGGTTTCATATTATTATACCTCCCATATCATCCAAATACTACTATCCTTATTTACAAACCATTGGGTGCAGACTCCACAATTTTCAAAATGGCAGCCAGTGGGGGTTAGTCCCGATTCAATAATTTGAAGATGTAGTATCCAAAATGTATGTGTGATTAGTGTTAACGGAGGTTAATCTGTCCAATGAATGTAATGTAAAATAAAAAAAATGGGACTTTCCTAGTGTAAGCATTACCTTAACATGTAAACACCATGGCTTGAAATTGCTAGTCGTTGGTGGCAGTGGGCCCCCGAATTGGGATGTTGTATAGACAGTGAAGTCGCCCTGAGGCAAAAAAAAAAAAAAGTAAAGATGCAGGTATTTCAAAATGGTCTATGTCCTTCAATATCATGTGGGTTTAGTGTGGAGCATCCTGCAGTCAGATGCTATACACTTGTCAGTTTTCATAAAGTGAAACTAGATGTTAATGTATACTTATGTAGAGCAATATTGTAATGCAGTAGGTTTCCTCTGGAGACTGAATCTAGGTAGATAGATTGTGCAGCGGCTGTATAATAAGTCTGATATGCTTGTATGAATGTTAACAATAAAATGCAGAAGATTGCATGTTCTTTCTATATTACAACACTACAAATGCTTTTGCAAATGTAGCAATTTGGAATTAAAAGGTGTTATATGTTCCTTTTAAGCACTTTGCAGCTATACCCTTTTTCAAAAGCTATATCTTACATTATCACACTGCTGATACTTGCCAATTAAGTTCAGTCAGTGCCTCCAATAGTAGAAGACAAATTTTAGTAAGGCATTCATACATTGAGTTCATAAAATTAGTTCATAGTTAAGATATATCTATATTTGAGAAAGGGCAATGTCCATCAGTATCATACGATACGATTTTTCTGTGGAGCATCTGGCAGCAACCCCTGTTATACTGCCTTCCATATTAAACACATTTACCACTTTTCAACAGCGATACCTGGATGTATATGTATACTTATGTATAACAATATTGTATAGCAGTATTTTCCCGCGGGAGAGGGAATGTGAATACACAGCAATATGCAGTACCTTTATCAGGTGTATTATTAAACGGGGTTTAATGTATTTTTTCCTGATATCCAAATAGTGCAAATGTCGTTATAAATTAGCCTTTTATAGTCCATGACTCACACTCTTTCACAAGGAATATTGTATAACACTATTTCGCAACTCTCCAGTGTGCAGTGAACGTAAATGCAGACTGCCAGATCGGATACAGCCAATGTTTAAGTGCCAAAGTTGTACTAAAATATTAACATATGCAGTAGACTGGGTACTAGTCGTGATATTAAAAAGCTGGAAATTTAGTAGAGAATCTAGAATTTGGAAACATAACACTGCCAAGGGGTTGCTATAAACCAGTATGACCATACGTTTAAACTGTGTAATATGTGGATGTGGTGCACATTGCAACCACACCAATTATACACAGCAGTATATCTTCCTTTACCATACTGGAGATACGGGATGAAAGTATACAGCTACTGGTTAGTACAGTGGAAGACACGTTGTTATAATAAGCTATATATTGAATACATCAAATAAATTTACATTTGAGACTTATCTTTTGACATAATGATGAACGTCTCTCAGTAACAAGCAATTTTTGTATTACGTAAGAGAAAAAACCCACGCACAGCACCACAGCCGTTTAAATATGGTTTAGTTTAACGAAGTGTGTAGGATATGTTATAAAATCATATTGCGGATTGTCGTTTTGATAAGCAAGAGAATTAACATACGGCACTATAGTCATGTATGAATAGTATCTGCATTTATTTATACTGTAATTGCACTGTGTATACATCCTTGATTAGAAATAAGGTGCCCGCATAATTAGGGAAGAGAGCTAAATATACGGCACTCTAAGTTCAGTATGAATGTTACAAAATCCAAGGATTGGAGACTCTTGTATTAATAGGCAACAATTAACGTACGGCAATAGTTATGTATGAAGAATGTACATTTTATATTCATAGGGGAGTTGGAAAAATGTAAAGAGTTCTTGATGAAATATATAACGACTCCGGCCCGTATAAACATAAAGCAACTAATGACGTATCACTAATATTTTATTAAAATGCCACTAATCTTGTACCTATATTGATCCACTACCTTGAATATTTAAAGTTACATCCTACCATCTTCACAACCTGAGGAAAATAGAGAGTCACCACGTTTAGTGCGGGAGAAGGCATGGATAAAAAGGGAGAGGTTTTAGGTACATAACAACAACAACTGTCCGAATTTCAAATGATTTGTGGCGCACGGCCGCACGATTTCTTATGGAACATCTTGCTGCCACACTTGTTAAACAACAGCCAGAGCAACTTAACACACAC